>RCHQ01000155.1:0-140497 GCA_003676415.1 Plasmopara muralis | reverse complement strand
CGCCTTGTCACCTTCTGCCACCGTCGCCTTCGAAGCTCGCCGAGCTACCCGTCCTCAGTGGCAAGCCGTCGTTACTCGCTGTATCTACTTAAGCTCCTATTGTGCCTCGACTTATCTTTCCCTTGTTGTTGTCAGAAACCTACTGCTTAACAAGTCTGGCGAAGAAACCGTAAGTACCTCATTCAACAAATTTACAACTTGTGCAATTCTAAGTAAAGGACTGCAGTTGTATCCGGCCGTACGATGCTTCATCATTTTCTTTTTTTGCCTACTGCCTCAAATACCGAGGACATCCTTCTGCTCCGTCATGAATAGAAGCAGCAAGAACACATCAAACACCGACTTCGGTACTAGCGACCTCAGTTTCTCCACTGACTTCGGACATCGCGTTTCTGCTCTTAATCTTCCAGAAGAGACTCTCTTTGTTATGAGCGGACTCTAATCAAGCTTGTATCTCATACTGCAGTCAGTCACCTGCGTATAGATTCATTTGCTGCGAGTTATTTTTAGCCATGGTGATGTCACGCTTACATCGCGCCGCTCTTGATCCCCTCGTCGGCTACCAGGGGATTCATTGTTACAGTCTAGCAAGTCTGAATTCGCTCTTCAAAATCTTAACGCTTTGCGTCTTAATGCGCTGAAACTGGCTCCGACACCGGCTAGTACAGCAGAACTGCATCGCGAGTGGATTCCTTGTCTACATGCTATCAAGCGTAAGCATCTCGCTGAGATGCTTGATGAACTTGCGAAAGACGATCAACTACAGCTTTGGGAAGACGCTCGTCAGGCTCGTCTTCTTCAAGACTTTACGCTCATCTCGAACGGTTCACGTGCTCCACTTAACCTGATAAGGTCACTAGCACTTGCTGTGCCTTCCAACGCTTTAACGTCATATTTAAACGCTGTTATTTCAACCACTTCAGTACCCGAACGACCATACGATGCTTTCCGATTAAGAGCTGCCTTTGTTCATAAAGGAGCGCTTGGGTTCGTTACAGGCAAAGGATTTTTTTACATCCATAAATTCGTTAGCGTCAATATACGATAGGGCGAAATCGACGTCACTAGCATCAAAACCTATACAAGGTGGCTGATCCTTATCCGACATAATGACGTCAGGTGTAGGAGAGGGGAGAGGAATAGCAGAAAGGGTTGTTGACTTAAAGTAGCCACCTGAGAGACGGATAAAGCCTTTATAAAAGAGTACAACTGTCTCTTACGAATGGATTCGCGGAGAGTCGAGGCGAACCCAGAAGAGACAGCTAAGATGTTATTTTTGGATGGGGAAGATTTGCCAGAATACTCTTTTTCAGCTGATTTAGCCACCCTCTGCGTAGCCGCTTCATCTTAGCGAATGCAAATTGAAGAAAATATTTCTCATATGTAAGGCGCAACTTTGTGGTTGACGAAACAAGCACGGAACTCAACCATGCCGTCATCAGGTGAATTCGACTTCCCGAAAGGAGAATCCAGGGATGGGACTTAAGCAGCTGGCACTTGATCTTTTCCAAAATACACGGTACTCTCCTGTGAGGGAAGGCCGTTTCGCACGAACGTGGGAAGGACGCACGTAAGCGGCGGACCATAATCTGAAAGCCAATCAAAAAGAATGGTATCAGTTACTTCATCGGGTAGACGGATCAGATTAACGAAGTAGCGAGAGTTGTATTTCGAAAAGCGTGCGATTTTGATCTGTGTACCGAACACATTTAGCTCGAGTAAACAAAACTTAGACGCAGTACTGATGTCCTCCATGGTATGAAGGTATTCAATTAGATGTTGCCTAATGGCAGTGTGATCTTGTGTTTCGCCGCAAGGAGGCCGACGAAGCTTGCCTTGAAGGTACTCCCGTCGCTGTTGTTACGCAGTACACATCACTTTGGTATACGATGTGGAATTAGCCACAAATATCCGGAGCTTTTGCTTTCGGTCATGGCATGCGACCTCTAAACGCCTACATTGGCACACTACCGCAGCTTTGTCGTCTTGTCACCAATACTCGCCCTGGTACGAGTGCGGCTCAATGGTAGTACATCAAGGTACTTTGGACTTCAAGCAAGCAAAGAAGATGTAAAAATCCTTTCCAGCCATGCTCCGTCAATTTTGGAGCCGTCCAAGAAGGCCTAGTCTGTACTTTCAACCTGGGATTTAGTCCTTAATAATATGGAACCTACGGTTTATTACAACCCACCTGATTTTTTTATCTTGCACTTTCGGATACCACTCATTGGCCGTTGGTTTTAAACTCGTTTGCAAAAGACCTATTGCAGCACGAGGCACGTACGAATCTTTAAAGAGTCGTCTAAGTTTAAAATCTAATGCGATTGAATCATTAATTTCCCGTCTTCAGCTTTCAAAGCTTTTTTACTCGATGTGAATGGGCTGGGTAAGCCGGGCCTTCAGTTCTGTCATATCTTCTTCAAGCGGTGCGGCGAGCATCGTGGAGTGGGTTGATGTTAGCTTCCGAGTGCCATGATGAAGAATGTCTTGGACTTTTGTGGGCCAAAGTGCTGACGTTCGACCATAAGATCATTAGAATCCGATTAAAAAAGGGTCCCTCACAACTGACGATGAGTGGAAAGTATTGTGCTTGCCGCTTGAAGGCGCATCAACTGACGAAATTGACGTTTCAATTGTGGCGCCATCGGAGACCGAAAAAAATTGTTTTCAAGACGGCTCATCGGACGTGATATCCATGTCAAACTTATAAACACTCCCACCGTCCTGAACTGCCATCGAAAAAGCTAAATTGGCTTGATGAAATATAACACGCTGATGCCGATTGTAGTCACTGGAATCTATTGAACAAAGTTCTTACGACCACGAGAAGCTAAAAGGAGGTTCAGCACTTAGCCCCCCTACGCCGTAGATATTCCTGGCAGAGATAAATACGGTCTCTTTGTTTATGCTCGTCAAGCAACCATCCCAGATTCCGGTTTGTGTCGGGGATGCTGCGAGACGCTCAAAATTGCCTGAAAGCTGATGTCGAATAGTGCTGCTTTAAATCAGCCAGGATGGGTAATTGAAAGGATGTGAGTCCGAAGAAAACTTCTAAGCGGAAACAGCTGAGAATTCAATAGAAACGTGATCGGATGTTCCATACTTGTGTTCCACCAAATACTTACATGGGCGAACATATTTCTCGTAAAAATCCACATCAGCGAGATGATAGTCAATAGAATCTTAAGTTTTCGCACCCGTAAATTCGCGCAAATTCGAATTTTCAAGGTGCCAAAAAAATCAACTGAGTCAAGACTAATCATCCAATCGAAAAACTCAACACGGCCGCTGTCATGGAAAGAGGCTTGATATAATGCCGGATCCATAGTCATACCAAAATCGCCCAGCACAAAGTGTAAAGCAGAATCGTGAAAGTGTCTACGAAGAGCTGAGAAAAAAGCAGATTGATCTCCTGCGTGAAGCTAATCGTAAACCACGTGAAAAAGATACGAATTATGTTCAGGTTGGCGGACACGGCCAGTTATCAATCTCTTAATAATGGCGAGTCTGTAACGAGTATTGTTTCGTCATGAATGTTTTGAAAGAGTGAGCCCTACTAAACATTAAAGCGATACCATTACGGGCACAAAACCCAGTAGAGGGTGATCAAGACCAGAAAAAACGGACATGTGCGTCTGCAACATGAAGAAAGTAGTCGTTGTTTTCAAACAATTGCTGACTTGAGAACTTAGTTTCTTGTAAGAGGTACATTGATACGTGCCAGCGAAAAGTCTGTGCCAATTGAGAAAGTGGTACGTAAATTAAATCCAAACCTTGACCATTTTGTGCCGGAGCAAACCATTTTTGGAGGAGTTGATAAGTTGCGACGACAGTAACTTCTAAACTGACGGATAAGGTTGGCTTAAGGTGTTTTAATGGATGATGATACGGAAGGTAAATCGAACCCTCCCAAATTTTTATCCACATAAATTCGCATGCTGGAATGTTCTCCCCGAGTAACGAGATCATCGATGCTGTTAAGATATTGTTATTGACGAAGTTGCGCATAAGCGGAGTGAACTGCAGTAGGCATTGTTTGAAAGCTAAAACTGAACCGAGAAATGCCAGAGTGCTGACAAAATCATGGTTTATAAAAGAAGCCTCCGAACATTCAGAACGCGTGCTCGCCATCGCCAACAATCACACAATTTTTGGAGTTGTATAAAAAGGAAGTGAAGTTGAAAAGCGCAGGTTTAACCGCGATGCCCAAAAGAAAAGTGTGCTCGTTATTTAGCAAGACGCGAACTCCTAAAGCTTGAAGCCGATTGTAAGTTCCAGGATCTTTGGTAGACCAGGGGCGAGATAAAAAGATGACTGTCTTAGTCATGTTCAAAGTAGTTGTGGTAGTACAAAAGGTTTTTACTTAAAACCTGGGGCGCGCAAGATCGATCGTTGAAAATTCCTGTAACATCATATGCGAAGCTAATGATGTGATGGAATTATGTCAAATGGCAGAGCCCTCACTTGTTGTCCGCAGGTATAAAACAAAGGCTCAATGAAAAGCTCGAATAAACCGAGAGAAAATGGATCACCCTGTCAAACGCCGGCTCCCAAATTGAAAAAGTCCGAGCGTGAAGAATTTGTAATGACTGGGACGTGTTTTCCATTTTAAAAGGGTCTTGAACCAATGTCTAAAATTAAGTCCAAATTCCCAATGTTGTAGCATATGATCTAGTGCCTGCCAATTGACATCATCGAACACTTTGACAAAGTAGCACCGACCCGAACACGGGAGTTGGTACGCCGAAAATGATGTTGAAGATCGTGAAAGTATCGTAGCGCATGGATAATGTCACGCCCCGAAATTGATCAACTTCTAGTAAAGCAGGTAAAACTTTGTTGAGACGATAGGCCAAAGACTTGAGCCCAAACTTGGCATCTTGATTGAGCAACGTCAAAGGTCGATAGTTCTTGGGGTCGAAGCGAGAATCGCGTTTAAGGAGCAAAAAAATATAGCCACAGCGTTAAAATTCAGTTATTCGATCAAATGGAATTGTGCCGCATAAACAAGTCCCAAAACCTGAGCCCATTAAGCCGGGAAAGCTGATAATAATTCGCAGGAAGTCCATCCGGGCCGGGAAATTTCCGCGGGCAGCGTGCGTAATAGCGTGGAAAAAAGCATTAGCCGTATACACGCTTCTACAGCAATCAAGATGTTTTAAGACTTTTGACATTCTGCAGTGTGTTTGGTGCTCTTCCGGACCAAGTCACTTCAAGTAACACTTGATTCGGCTCTTCTATTAAAACAAGGCCGGTCTCTTACAGCGGTAATTCAAAAACTCGCCTTGCGCATCGATGTTCCTCAACACTGCCAAGACTTTGCAATAAACATACTACCCCCAGAGGGCCCGATCAGCGCATGCCACATAGGGACTTTTGATGGCCAAGATATCATCCAAGTCTCGAGTAATTTGATCAAGAAATTTCTAATAGCCCAAGATTTTCCGCCTGTACCACTGTATCAACTTTTTACTCCTGACAGTCAGCTGCAACCAAATCACTGGTCTTTTGAGCGTCGACTCCAGCACGATCTTCTTCCCCTTTATGATGGCTTCGTTTACCGACTTCAGCATAACGGACTTGGTTTCGCTACAAGTACCTCTGGCATACCTCTTTATTTACTCTGGGACTCTCACATGGCTCAACATCTATGCCGCATGTTTAAAGGATTTTCGGCATCACAATTATTTGGTCACACGTTTTGTTTCTTCACCAATTGGTAATTCCTGATGGACATCAGGCTACTTCCGGTACACTCACGCCGATTCGCCTGTTTAAATGTTGTTCGCTGCGCACACTACGGCTTAAGCTCAACAAAGCAATATTAAGCACACCGACTCTCACGCCGAGGGGACATTTCACCAGTGTTTGTCAATGATTCGGCTTCACTATCAAAGAATAGATCGAGTAATGAACCACTCGCACTCAGGTGGCCATACCCGACTCGAGTCATAACTCAAATCATACAGTGGTGATTAGTAGAGTATCAAAACTTCGGTCAAGATCCATATTCACTTTTTTGACGAACAATCTCCTGTTTTTACCCATTTTCGCACTTTACCGATTGACACTGCAATTTCTCGCGCTTTGTACATCAATCAGCAGATTCAGCTCTATCGCCGTATACGCTTTGAGCTTCTTTTGAGGCGCTGGTATCGACTCCCTTTTGTCTTCTCTTTCGGCTCAAGGTTACAAGACTTGCAATTTTTAATAGTATGATGATACGTATTCTACCAATAAAACCACAGCAAGCTATAAATCGCACCAAAAATCTCTCTCAAATTCTATTATTTTCGAACTGAATATTACGCTCTGCGAAATACCGGTATCATGACAGTACTAACTACTTCCCGATAAGAAGCAAGGCCTACCTCTTTGCAGCTTAAGATCTTATGATACCCCACATGTTCAGTTTCAGCAAATAATTCCCAAGTCGCAACGTCGTGACTTTTTCGCAATTCAAAATCGGGCACTAGCGTTAAAGAATCAATTTTGCCGCCCCAGACGCACAAGTCCCGCTCCTCGCTTGTTGTCAATCCCCATGTTTATCCGCAACGTCTCGCAAGTCTCGCGCTCTATCTGCACAATCAATCGCCGCCACTTTACTGTTGCGACTCATGCCAAAATCAACGGCAATGGCCATGCCACGCAGCAGCGCGGCAAGCTCCGCTACATTCCCGAAGACTCGGATGGCCGATTTTATATTGAGCAACTGTAAGTCAATGTTTGTGGTGGACGTGCAACAATAAAGACATTGCTAAGTGTTTGCTATTGTTTCTAGGAACGAGCACTGGCGCTCGGCTGTCGCGGGGCAAACGTTTCAAAAAGACAATGTTATTGGTACAGCTCCTGGTCACATTGTACGATGCTTTCGACCCGGAGTCAAAATTGAATTGTTGACGTGTTTTCGTTATTTCAGTATACCAAGCCGACGCGGTTTACCGTCCAATTGACACCCACCAAGCACATGTCCTTCACGGGTGGACTAGAGTTTGTCAATCACAGCTGTGACCCCAATACGCGCATTGATGTAGACGAGAACGACGCCAAAGTGTCATTTATTGCCATCAAGTCGATCAACGAGGGCGACCACTTGACGTTTGATTACTCGACGAGTGAATGGGATATGGACGAGAAATTCAGCTGCAGTTGTGGCGCACATACGTGTCGTGGCGACATTGGTGGTGCCAAGTACCTCAACGACGCGGAAATCAGTACTCGCTTGTCATACTTCACACCAAGTGTGTTGCGTCAATTGCTCGCCCGTAAATTGACTCAATAAAAAATTGATCGCTTTGTCGTACTAATTACAATCATAAGCTACAATAAAATGGAACATCACTCATGACGTTAACGCTATACAATCCCTTGCATACCGCGTGACATGTGGAGGGTACTGAGTCGGGTCTGACAATAAAACGTGTTTCCACTGTTGTAACGTGTCAAGCACACCCGTAAGCACTTGCTTATCCTCCGCACGCACGTGGACTGCAGATAAAAAGCGAGGATTTGCCTTGGTTTCCGTGTCAGCCAAGATAGCGTTGTCCTCTTCAAGCCTGCCAATAAAGTTATTGTGAGGAAAATCAATTATATCCTTTTTCCAACCAATCACCACGATTCATACGTTGTCGGAAAGTTGCCGAGTTTGCGACGGCAGGCATTTTCCAAATTTTCGTATACGGCCAATTCATTGCGAATGCTAAGAATTGATTGGTCAAATGACTACTCACACCACGTATACCGATTCATAAGTATACCATTGACCCAAAAATCCAAAACGTACCTTTTTATACAAGCGGATTTCCTCTTGGTTCATCAAAACCACACGCAGAGTCGCAAGTAATCGCTCGTCTACGTCATTGATAAACAATGTACCACAGAAGTCATACGTCTGGTCCTTTGTAAGCTCGTTCGAGTCCAGCACAGTCTGCTTTAATTGCAAAAACGGATCATTTGGAGAGAGTTTGACCCAAAAATCCACGGCTCGACGAGTATTCTCCTTGGCAACAAATCCATAGGAATAGAGCAATTTTGCATTCGAATACTGTCCATAACTGATGTGCAATGCCGAATTCGCTGCTACTTCAGTCGGAACATGATGCGTCAGCATCTGCGTCTCTTGATCCAGCGAAACGAAATCATCTAGCGGATTATCTATCTTGACGTCGTGATTAAACATATCCAGGGCCGGACACAAAATCCGCAGATACTTTCCACCTTTTGTAATACCAAATGCGCGACTCCAAAGAACACTCATGGCCCACGTATAATCCTCGAGCGTCAGTGCCGGGTAGGACGAAAAAATCTGTGGAAAATCCGCAATCACCATGAGATGGATAGACGTAAAATCTCGTTCTAATTGCTGCTTCATCAGTTGCGTCAGCAAGAGCACGTTCGTGCCTTTTAATTCACTCAGCTCTTTGTCCGTCCAATAAAGTGGGAGATCAAATGTCGTAGGCATTGACGCAATGAATGGCGCATAGAACGAAGCGGATTTTTTGCTGCGTTCGTACATTAAATGCAAAGCCAAAATCTCGTCATCTGGAATCTGTGGATATTTCTCGACAACAGAATGCAAGTCAGTGGCAAGTGCAGCTTCGACGTTCATCGTGAGTTGATAAGGCACTCGCAACGTAACTTGGCCGCGTTGCAGCGCTTGCTTGGCAAACACACCGTGTCCTTCGTGTTGATTCAAGTATCGGATTTCCAACCGATTCTCGTCGCTTTCATGGACTCGAAGCCACTCGAGGAGCGTCGACACATGCGGTAAACAACTCATGTGGTGGTGGAAAGAATCTCCACTTTAATCTATCAAATAAGGGCGACTTTTTTCACCCTAAATATAAATTCTCAAAGGAAATCTACACAATCTTTAAAAAGATCCGCCAATAACATTTCGACGATTCGTTGCTGAAGGTTTTGATCTTGCTGAATTTGGAGGCAAGAAAGAAGTGACGAGTTCTTGACTGGTCGCGTCAACGCCTCAGGCTCGTCACTTGTCTTGGAAAAATCCAATTGAAAGTTGGCGACAAGACCTTGGACGTTCACGTCAAGGCAATTGTGCGAGACCAACACGTCACGAGAAAGGCTTTTGTTGACATCACCGTCCATTGACATGACTTGCACTTGATGTTCTATCTGATGCTCCGTCTGAGCGCGAATATCCAGCAATTGATCGATTTCAGACATGACGGAGTGCTCGAGTTGTGTGAGTATCAAGTCCTGGTCAACAAGAACCTCGTGGTGCATTGAGTGTTGATACGTACAAAACCAGTTCAAGGCCAGAGCTTGAACCGTATCATAGAGAGCAGTAGATAATCCGATTTGACGGTTTGATGGATCAAAGGGTGGAAAGCGAAGCTATTGACAAGATATCGAAATTATAGCTTAGCGGATCGAATCCAGAGGAGATTATTGAAGGCACTTTACCTCCTGCTTGTTGATCTGTACCTGACACATAATCTGTCGTATATAAGCACGATCTCGATCCATCGCTTGTTCCGATTCCGAGATGACTGGATGCAAGATTAAAGACGGATTTTTACTCCTTCGGCCGTTGATCAACTCATCGTCTTGCTCCTTAAACTCGGCCTCGTTCTGCTTTCCATGGCTTGGCACGGCAAGAGCACGACTACCAAAGATCATCTCTACACCCACAGCAGCATAAGTCAGTCCGATCAACTTCACGGCAACCCAATCCAGCAAATTGTTTACCCTCGTCAAGGCCCTGAATCACGTCCGCATACAATAAGTCAGTTACTCGATCCAACTGCTTCGTCATATTCGACGCGTTGCACCCATCCCGTTCGTCTCGCAGTGGCTCCACCTCCTTCGCCACAAGACCAGAGCCATCCACTCTAAGTGTCAAAGCACCTTCTGTCCACACCTTCGCCTCCTCCTCCTCCTCCTCCTCCTCATTCGACACGTCCAGAGCATCCTTCGACTTAAACGCCACACCCTCGATCCGCTCCACGTAATCGTACGCTGCGAGCCAATCAACAGGTCCAAACGCCGCCATTGCCACCGCTTCCACATAGTCATAGTCCCCAAGTACACCCGTCCCATCCGCTCCGTTTTCAAGACACTTCTCACCTCCATCCGCTCGTTTCGCCCACTCCATCGTTCCATCCCCTGCTTCAATCCTGCCAAAGCCCCGACAAGCGAGCAACGTGCCCGCTTCAGCAGCTTCAATGTACGTGTAGCCATCCAACTTCTCAGCTCCTCGACCCGTGCCATCCCCCGTACCTCCTCGTGCCTCCCGTTCCGCCTCCACATCCGGCACCACCTCGTCCCTCCTTTCCTGCGCCTTGTCCAGCGCGAACGTTTGATGTTTCCACTCCAACGCCAGCAACTCGACTCGATTGCGTTGGCCACACGCCACCACCGCCGCTTCCTCCACTCCCAAGACTCTCTCCATCGTTTCCATTTCATCCCAAAGCTCTTTTTCACGTGCCACGAGGGTTGCCCGTGCCTTCTCGACACGCAGTTGCTGGTGCACCCTCTGGTACTGTTGTTTTCGCGCCACGATCGCTTGCTGGAGCGCTGCCACGCGTGCCATGCGGGCTTCGACACTTGCCGTCATCCACGCGTCTTCGTCATCACACGACGCCACGGCTTCCAGCTCCGTCCCCACCGTTTCAATCGCTGCCAGGAGCTCGCGGTCGTCAAGACCTTGGTGCTCAGTCTCTTCGCCTCTCTTTGACTCGGTGCCATGCATTGCAGAGGACAGCGAAACCGATCCACTGTCAAACTCTTCAGTCGAATACCTCGCGTCGTCTTCGTCGTGGTCACTTTCGACCAGCGACTTGGCATCGTCAAAAGAGTCACTTGAATACGCGTGTTCATCGTCAATCGATGACGTTGCCACCGTCCGCATCTCTTCCTCCATCTCCACCGCACGCCTCTCGACTTCATCGACAAGGCTTTCAACTTGATCCATCCCATCCCTTTCCCCTTGACGCTCCTCCTTCCACTCGTCTTCCTCCACACTGTCAATCCTCTCTTCCGCTTCTTCACTCTCCACCTCTTCGTAGCCTCTTGAGCCTTCACGCTCCATCTCTTTCTCGTCCACTCTCCTCTCCTCCTTCGCGTGATCCACTCTAGACACTTCACGGCCCTTTGTTAAATCAAAAAGTTTTTGCAACACCGAAACTTTGCCTTCCTCCTTTGTCGACACTGGCAAGTCCGCTTGCACCTTCAAGATTGCATACGATTCGTACACCGGGGCCACTTCCCGTGCGACGTCCTGGACAATCGCGTCTTTGGCCCACGAAACGTGTTGCGCCACATTGACGTCGAGGGCTAATCGGGCCACGTGATCCAGTTGGCGCTTTGCTTCATCGCGACGGAACACGTTGGTTGCGTGGTGAATCAAACGCGCTTTTGCTTGCAACAAGTCACAAATCTGAATCTGTTTTCGCGCGAATTTCCGGGCCTCGGCTTCACTCCACCGTACAGTCGTTTGCTCTTGCTGGAGAGACGTGATTTCATTCACCAAGAGCGTTGTAAGAGACGAATCCTCCGACTCGGAGGCTTTCATGGCCACTGGCTCACTACTTGAGGCCATGCTACTCGTCGCAGCCTTGGGCTCAACGTTTTCAATCGCTTTTAAAGCGTGTTCATGGCATTCCACACCTTTTTCAAACGATTCATCGATCGACACGAAATCGTCGCCGTATTCTTGATCACTGTGCGCACTGGTTTGATCCGCCACTTGGAAGTCCACACTTTTACCTTCGAGTATCTCTTCACGATGAGAAGTTGAAGCTTCACTCATTGACCCAAACGTCTCTTGGTCGTATCCTACCTCCTCTACTGACATCTCTTGCTCGTCTTCTACCTCCCCCACTGACGTCCCTTGGTCATCTACTGATCCCTCCACTGACGTCTCTCGATCGTCTTCTGCCACCTCCATTAACGTCTCATGTTCGCTTTCTTCCTCCTCCACTGACGTCTCTTGCCCGTCTTCTTCCTCCTCCACTGGTGTCTCTCGATCGTCTTCTACCTCCTCCACTGACGTCTCTTGGTAGTCTTTTTCTTCTTCTCCCACTGATGTCTCTTGGTTGTATCCCACCTCCTCCACCGACGTCTCTTGATCGTCTACTACCTCCCCCACTGACGTTCCTTGGTCGTCTACTAATCTCTCCACTGACGTCTCTTGCCCGTCTTCTTTCTCCTCCACTGATGCCCCTTGCCCGTCTTCTACCTCCTCCACTGACTCGTCCACTTCTCGGTTCACTTCAAATTCTCGAGCCTTCCTCTCAATCGTGTCAACATCCTTGCCATGGTCCTGTCCACTATCCTTAATCTCCTCCAAACTCGATCTCGAAGCCATCGCATCAACCTCCTCGTCCCTTTCCTCCATAAGCGCATCGTGGCTTCCGCCAGAGTCGCACACAAACTCATCCGCATATTCCTCGTCGCTTACAGTCGCATGAGCACGATCAAGAGACGCCTCGACTGCAACGAATCCTTGTTCACCGCCTCTTTGATACGTGAAAACCGGCCGTGGAGACTGCTCGCCGTGATCCACAGCACGCGGCCACTCCAACAAGAGCGATTGAAACGAATGCAAATCGTGGTAAAAGCGTGCTTTCGAGGCCGCGAGTAAACTCTCGACGTGCGCTTTCTCCGCCATAAACGCCATGGTCAACGTCTCATTCTGTCGCTGAAATGCACCATCCCCATCATCTCGACGTTCAAGCTGATAGACTCTACCTCGATACTTTTGTTCCAGTGTTGCTAATCGCAGCTGAAGCAGCGAGGCTTCTGCCTGTTGACGACGCTCAAGGTCACCACGATACGCTGCCGACTGCGCCTCCATCGTCTCTCTTGTTTCATTCGATAAGCGACTACACTCTTGCGCTCGAGCACTCATGCGATCAACTCGTTCCTCCTCAACGTCTTGCATCGCTTCAATAGTGCGACTACGTACCAATTCATTCGAATCACGGCCTTCACGTGATGCCTCTCCACCCACTGCATTGACACGCCCACTCTCCTCGTCAAACTCTTCGACCATCGCTTCACTCCTTTCCATGCTTTCGTCTTCATCAACTTGTTCATCCATCTCGTCACCTTCTCCCCTCTTTTCGTCTTCTTCGTCTTCTTCGTCTTCTTCTTCCTGTTCTTCCTGTTCTTCCTGTTCGTCCTGTTCGTCCCGTTCGTCCTGTTCTTCACTCTCAAACTCATCTCTCAATTCCATCGACGCAATCACATTCGACGCTTCACCGCTTGCATCATGTCTCACAACGTCCTCTTCAATCACTGACTCCAAGCCACTCGCATCTGCATCAGCAAGCCCATCCAATGCTTCCTCCTCCTCCTCATAGTCTTGGGAAAGCACCAACGACCCGTCGACTCCACTCCCATCCATCTCCGCTTCATCGTCTTGACTCAGCGCTTCAAACGTCTCGTCATACGCATCGTCAGAGTGCTCCCAACTCTTTTCCTTCTCTCCTTCCACCGCCACCTGGTCAACAGCCGTCATCATCGCATTGACTTGCACGGCAGCGTCCACTCCTCCTCGAATCGGTGACGTTGATGTCTCGACACACAACGTGGCACACGTTGCAGCATCGACTTGCCGCAGCGTTTCCGTCTGGACACTGCATTCGCGCAACTGTGCTCGCTTCACCTCTTGCTCGCGCTGGAAAGCGTCGGCCATTTTGGCCAATTGCTGATGGGCATTGACCATTGCTTCCTGGTAATCCACCGCGGCCAGTAACTTTGTCGCCAGCGTTTGAGGCGACTCTTTGCGCTCAGTCTCCTCCGAATCCTCACCACGTTGCGTGTCACTACGTTGCGGTCGAATCAAGTTGCAGGCTAGGCCGCTGGCGTCGTCCATGGCCTTTCGCGGTGGCGTCGACTCAAGACGTGAAGTGGCAACGACGTGGTCCCAAAAGACAGACGATGCCAGTGCATCGCTCGAGTCTTGACCGGATGACAACGAACCTGCTTCCTCCTTGTCGTCAAGAGCGTCGTGACTTGACAGTGATTTATCACACTCACTGCTCAATCTATTCTCTCCGTCACGTTCTTGCTCGACTTCGGCCATAATTTCTTCCAGTCGTTTATACCGTACGTCCTTCTTCTCGTCAGTGCCCTCCACCTCTTCGTCTTCTGCTCTCGTGCCTTCTAAATCAATCAAGGAAGCCATGACGGCTGCAACTTTTTCGTCCTGAACGATCAATGCTCTCTTTTCTGCTTGCATTCGTGCCTGTAACTCCATCTCGTTTTCATCTTCAACTATAATCCGCTGTTGATCGTACAAGGTTTGCGCGACACGATCGATGACACTCAACGAATCGTCCGTCTCCCGTATCAATCGGATCAAACGGGTAGTGGCAAAGCCATCGCTCTCGGATTCAGAGTCCCGTTTCCGTGGCAAAAAGGGATTCAACTCGGTCGTCACCTCTTCATTACATACTTCTTCCTTGGCTTCCTCACGACAAGTAGATGGAAAGGTACGCCACTGCGACACCACGGGGGAAGCTAGTCGAGACGAAGTACACGAACTCGATGAACTGGACGACGAAGCATCGAAACTTTGGCCTTTATTTGCGTCCTGGTGTTGCTCAAGTGGCCACACGACGTGGATATTGTGCACCCCAATCGATCGGATCGCCATCTCCTCATGCTCGTCTGTCCTCTTGTCCCTTTCCTTCCAAGCTTTCCAGTCCACCGATACAACTGAATGCTCATCATCGTGGAACTCTACTTCGGCGTTCCCCTTCAATTCAATCGATTCG
Source organism: Plasmopara muralis (assembly GCA_003676415.1). Classification (NCBI taxonomy): domain Eukaryota; phylum Oomycota; class Peronosporomycetes; order Peronosporales; family Peronosporaceae; genus Plasmopara; species Plasmopara muralis. Next base: position 125,747 of record RCHQ01000155.1, on the reverse strand, counting down.
ATCGGATTACAACTTTTCAACTTCCACCTTGTACTTGGAATAGAGTGACAAGACGTCCCACTCGCTCCTTCCCCTCCTATCCCTTCCTCTTCATCACCATCTCTTTCTCGCTCTTGTTCTTGCTCTGGCTTGGAAAGAGGAGTCTCCTCCAAAACATGACAGTCGACGAGGCTCGCTCTTTTCTCGTCATCAACTTTCTTCCTCTCGTCCATCTGGAACGAAACTTTTACCATTTGTGAGCTTTCCTCCACCGTCTCCATCTGGTCTCGTTGATGTCGTAACCCACTCAAACGAGCTGACAGTGCCGTCGTTTTCGCTTGCAATTCCAATAACCTTTGAACACGTGCATCAACTACATCGTCCACTGCCGTCCCTCTCGTCTCTTCCTCGGTCTTTTGCTCCTCGTTCCTGCTACCATCCCCTCCTTCTCCCCCAGATTCCACCCCATGCTTCATCGTTCCAACCTTTCCAACGTCTCGCTCCAAACTTCCTCTCACTCCACTCGTTCCTCGCATCGTTTTCATCGTCCCATCCTCCACGCGCGCATCCGCTCTCACTTTCTTTCTCGCACTGCGTAATTTCTTCAAGCGAGTGGCTTCTAAACGCTACAAACCTCCGTACACCAACGTCAAATAACTATTCACTCATACTACGCTCTTCTCTTCCGTCTTACCTCAAGTTGCCATTGGCGCTTCATCTTTTCACATTGCGCTTGTTCCCGCATCTTTGCCTCGTGCCTCCGTCGACTCTGTTGTTGATACTGCATGTAGTCGCGTGCAAGAGCTCGTCGAGTTTCTCGCGCTCGTTTCGCCGCTTGCACGCTCTCGTCGGCCATCCCAAGTTCCTGCTTGGGTTTCAACACACGTGGTCGTTTCCACGGCATCGCTTGTTTCACATTGTCAATCGCTGCCTTCACCTGAACGTCTATAACAGTGTCAATTCCTCGCTCTTTTGCCTCGCTTATCTTTGTCTTGTCCATCAACGCACCGTCACCTTTGATCACGCCCGTTCTTGTCAACTTTGCTTCTTGTCCTTGACCTGACGCAAAGTAGCGACTCAAGCGCGGGACTGGCGGCTTCCGTGTGCCGCCAGTTCCTGCTTTCTCCGTCGTTTGGACGCCTTTCACTCGTTGCTCGTTTCGATCGCTTGACAACCGTCGAGTCTTAGTTTGATTCTGTCGTCGAATAGCCATCGACAAGTGAGCCACTTGTACTTTGCGCTGTTGTTTCTCGGTCCACCGTTGTTGTTTCTTGCTCTGCTCTTCACGAAGCGTGAACGTGGCTGTGCGAGTCCGCGCGTGTTCCACTTGTCGTTGTTTCTTTCGTGCAGTGAATAACGTCGACGGGTGAAGTTTACGAAATGGCATCAACCCGATCGTTTCGTCGGCTTCGTAGAGATGATCGAGGGAAGCATGGACGTGTTGCCACGATCGTGCGCCCGGTTTCACGGTTGTAAGAGACGACAGGGGCACTGATCTTGCATGCGAATGCGAAGCCTTGTGATACCGCGTTGTGTCCGTGCTCGTTGCGTGCCTTGGCTCGAAATGATGCGTGAAAAGGGCGAGTTCACGGGCTGTATACACGTGTGGGACGGTTGGCACCGAACGCAGAGTTGCGACGATGGGGATTGCATGGACTTTGGCTGGCTTGTCAACGTCGTTCTCGTCTAGAAATGACCGATTTGTGGGTTTACGATCTCTTGTCGTTTTAGATTTATCCGTTGGATTGCTTTGCAATGTCTTTTGACGACTTCGACGTCGTTGAAAGACGTGTTTGTGTGTCGTGTCGAAAGACTTTTCGTTGGGTTTTGATGGATTGGCGTGAGCTGCGTTTGATTGTGTCGCGACTTTATGTATATTGGATGCGTGAAAAACGTGCGAAGTCGACAAACGTCCTGGTCGTTGGACGACCGTCTATTGACAAGAAGGAGATTTAGCATGGAGATTGTGGTCCAGGAGATTGCGTATTGGCGCACCTTTGAAAGGAAGGGGCTTTGCACTTCTGGCTTTCTCCATAGCAAGCAATAAATTAAGACACCATAAAGTATTGTCGTGTTAATAAATATTGCTTTTGTTGCATTTTATAACAGTTCATCACCTGAGGTGCTACAGCGGCTGCTTGTGGCCCAGTCCGTGCTCGTTTCGACGATGCAGTCGGAAACACAGCAGGCACAGGTCGTCCGGATCCCCCGACACGAAGTTTACCCATCTCAAGAAGCACCTGCCGCCCTGAAAACGTGCTGGATTGATGCTCACGACCTTCCATGATAACACAATTGACCAAAGGTCACAATGGTTGCCTGAACTTGGGAATGAACCACCGTGACTTCAAAGTTATGGCTCATGTACTGTGATATTGTATTTCTTTCACAATAAAGATCATTGACATTTTAATGAAAAACTATTTGTTGTATTGGTTACCACAATTTTTTTTAATTTACAGAATTTTGCCTTTAGTTTTTCAAAGATAGTAAAAGGACATGAATATATAGATAGATATGTATCATAAGCTGAACTGAACAAGCGAGCGACATCGTATGGGAAATTGGTAGGGCCTCAAGAGCTACTTTGGCGCATGCAGCGTTTCGCTAAAACGAAATTGTTATTAGCACTGCAATTTTCTTGTTGCGAAGAGATATGATGTTGCAAACTCGTATTGCGCGATTATTGCATTCCACCTCTTGAAGCCGTATTCTCTCTAATACACACAAGCTCGATAAATTTGCTATTTGCACTTCAAAATGTACACTATAGGTAATAGTGACAATCCATTTCAGGTTTTTGGCCGCAACAGTAAGCATTATGCATTGGGCTGCCTCGGAGCGTGCAGCATGCTTAACGACATAAAAAGAGTTGCCTTATTTCTTCGGCAATATAGTAATACAATGGGTATTCATCATACCAAAGTAGCATAGTATTAGTAGCAGTGCAGTGCTACTTAAAGTCTTCGATAATACTTATAGGTGCTGCATTACCTCAGCAGTAGTACAATACCAATTGTTATTACAATGCACGCAATAAAATATACTATATTAGCAGTAGAATTTATTGCGTCCAATATAGTATCTATGAAAGAGTAGCAACGTTTAATCCCGACGGCGATGCACACTACGCTTAAGACGTGCTCACTCGAAGAACTCAAGAAGGAGCCGTGGCGACTACAGATAGAAGCAGATAACACGGCGGAGCGGCTACGTAGTCTTGTACTTAAAAATTATCACGTCTTCATCCAAAGTTCGCAATGCGCCACTATTGTTAAAAATGACGTGTGTGAACATTGGTTTTCATCATAAGTGTCCATGTTCGTGTACCAATATTAGGCAATAACTATGTGTTGTTCATCAGCTAGGCGAGCTCAAGAAAGAGATTACCGAGATTGAAACAGCAATACCTGAGCTACAGAAGTACTGCACCATATTTCAAAAGGATGTGGCGGATATCGTGGCCAAGCACGGCGACATTCAGTTGGTTTTCGAACATTATATGCAGGTACATCATATATTGCTTCGTCTCGCGGGCAACATATCAATAACATATCGATTATTGTAATATACTTGTGAATGCTATAAGTTGACAGAGCTCCTGGAGATTCCCCAGCTATTAGAAGCATGCATACACAACGAACTCTTTGACCCGGCACTGGATGTGATTCAATTCGCCAACGAAATGTTTCAAAATGAGAGAAATATAGAGGTGCAGCGCAATATTGTGATTGACTGCTTAGTGCGCGAGTTGGCGGACATGATTGGTATCATGCGTGAGAAATTATTGCAAAAACTGCGCGAGGACTTGCCGTTGGCGTTGTGTGTTCGCCTTGTCGGGTACATTCGACGTCTTGACATGGTGGTTGATGAAAGCGTGGCTGTGGGGTCATTAGAGTACGAATGGCAATTAAAAGAGCATTTTCTGGCGTGCCGAAATGTCTGGTTGTCGTCCTTAACTCGAGGTCTTTCAACGTCGGACCCATACCAATATGTACGTACATTTCATGTACTATTCTTTAATTTGTTTTCGTTTATTTATTAAGCTTTATTATTCGCCCTTTAGATTATTCAAGTAATTGACATCAAGCGGACAAGTTGGTTTGACATGATCACTCAGTACTCGGCGATCTTTGGCAGTGAGGTACGTATGGAAACAGTTTGTGTCTACATGAAATAATGGCGGTGTGACCGGTTAAATCTTTATTGTAGAACGTGGATGGCAAGGTGGATCCTCCGCTGTGTCGCTGGGCTACAACAATAGTCGCAAACTTTATCCAGATTCTAATGAAGTACGTACTTGCTTCAGTTTAAAGCTAAACTTCCCTTTAATTAATATTGAGCTCCTTCTTTTCAGGCAACTGCCCAAAATTGATGACTTTAGCTCGATTGCGACAATTCTTGAACAAAGCCTCTTCTTTGGCGGATCCCTTGGTCGCGTTGGTGTCGATTTTCGAGCTGTGCTGGTCGTGTATTTCGAGGATCACGTGCTAAATTTAATGACCGAGTCCTGGCGGTCAGCGTGTCGTGATTTTCAAGAGAATTTAAAGGCACATGCCCTCGCACCGTCCACGATTGCTGCCTTATCAAAGACACCCATCGTGATTGCATCGTACCGTTCTTTCGCGAAGAATAGTGACAGCGCCTACCCTTTCGCCTCGTGTTTACCAGCAGCCTCCGAAGAGATTGACTATGCACCCCCCCGGTGTCTCATGGCGTTTCCTTTACTGGCTGAATTCACAAACGCAATGCTTTCATCGTTGAATGAATTGCGATTGTGTGCAATTGCGTCATTACAGAACCGCCTAAGCAAAAAGTATCAGAGCGCTATTGGCACAATTTTGCTTACAATTGCCGAGTTTGTCAAAGAGAACAAGCTGGACCTGCACGTCACAACTGGTACCAGTGCTAGTGAAGATGGAAATGTCGCACCCCAGCCTGCAAAAGGAGCAGGCCTTGCACAATCGCTTTGTGCAATGATTGAGGTACGACAGCTTGTATAATGTTCGATATACGTGAGCTCAATCCGATGCTTTCATTGCTCACACAGATTATTCGTGCTGAGCTCATTCCGTACTTAATTAAATGCTTTCATCGCCTCTTTCCAATGCCCTCGGCTGCTGCGCTCGGGGCTACATACGCTATCGCTAAGGAAATCGAGGGGTTTGATGAAATGATGCGTGTGGCTGGTTTGCTGAATCGAGTGCTGTCTGATGAGACTGAAACGAAAGCTGAGGGGCATGTTGATGCACAAGATGAAGGCCCTATTCGGACAGAAGTGTCAGAGATGATCTCGTTGGATGCAGGTGTTACTGTTGCTGATGCAATCGACAGCGCAAGCCAAGAGGTGACAACTGAACTTGTTTGAATTCTTCCTCTGGTTCAGGATTTCTTTACAATGCAGCTTCACGATCGTTGTCAATGTGATAACCCTGTAACCTTTATCATCAAGATAACTACTGCACTCCTACGTTAGCAATAATTTGTCAATTGTTGATATCGACTGACTCGGATTGGAATTTAACCGCCATCAGGATTGGTGCTTGGAGAGATTATATATACAAAAGGCAACTAAAGCAAACGTATCAAAGTGTTTTTTTATCAAAGTAGTGGTCAGAATCAGCCAGTCACGTTAGCAACTCTTGAGTATCGTCTTGTGAAAATGCAATGCGCAGACCGTCATATGTCATTTCAATGTTCAGACCGTACTCCTTGCCCATCCTCGGCACCTCAATGCTGTGCTTTGAATAGTCAAAATCGTGACTCATCCCCGTAAGCAGCGTGCGTTTCGGTTTACACGTCGCAATCTCTTCGATCACATTTTGTAAATTCATGTGCGTACTATGATGCTTGTCGAGGTACAGGGCATCAATTAATAAAACATCAATGGGAGGTTTGCTTGTGTCGTTTAGAAACGCTTTCGTCTCTTCTGGGATCTCACTCACATCCGAAATGTAGACAAACCTTGCCCCGACTTCCTTGCCAAATTCAAAGCCATACGACGTGTAGCCGGCACCATGAATGACCGGAAAGGGAAGAAAAGTGATGCCACATGCCTGGAAAAGCTTCCACGGATCGAACGGATCGATTTCAAGCTTTGCAGTCCATCGAAATGGTTTTGGCCTTGACTCTATAGCCAATGCTAACGGTTCATCGGCAATCAAGTATGAAAATTTTGCAATGACGCCACGACCCGTGGGTTCACTGCAATGCACTTTCATGGCCTCGGATGGGTTCTTGAGCACTTCCTTTGTTACTGGATCGATCGTATCTACAGTGGCCTGCACCTCACGCAAGTCATCCATGCCCAGTAATGCATCGGCATGGTCATGTGTTAGTACAATTGAGTGCACAGCCGTGACGCCAATTTTTGGAAATATTCGCAGTGCCGCCTCACGAAAGGTTTTGCCACAATCAATGAGGACATTCTTGTCGGCCTTGAGATTTCGGACGAGCAAACTTGGATTCAGGCGACGATTCTTGGAGTTTGGATCGGCATGAGCTCCGACACACACGGCACATGTTTTGCTCAACACGCAGCGCATGGACGGCACCGATGACGACGGCCCGCACCCAAGGACAATCACTTCCATTGCAAACTCAAAATAGTAATATATGCAAGATAGTACAGATGATACATATTCTTGCCTGGTCTATAAGTGATAAGGATTGTTCCGATAACATTCTCCGGCTACGTGTATGTGAAAAAAATAGCAGCCTTAGTTAGATAAAATATGAATGACAACGGAAAGACTTTGCCACTAGTACTACCGGTGGTAGCTAACAATCGTGGACTTTGATCGGGCACTATGGTCAACTTTCGGCTTTGAGCGACATAAGCATACATAACAGAGAAGCATGTGTGCATTGTACAGCGATAGTAATCGCCATCGGAAAGCATCATCCTTTTGTAATCTTTCCTACCAACCATTGCTTTCTTTCGAGATAGTTTCAAATAGGTACCAATAAGTATTGCACTTAATCAGGCAATGACGACGCGTGGCAGTCGAGTACTTAAACAGAGTATAGTCCTTACAACTTGACAGTTACTTCGCTATGAGCTTCTAGAAGACCTGTCTTCTAGAAAGCCACGTAAGCACCAAAATCATCTTGTGATTTGTATTGGACCATGCCCCCGGATCTTTGACACGCACCTTGCAAAAAGTATATCATTATCGCTTTCGCAGTTAACTACCCAGAAAGAAGAATGAACATAAGGAAGATAATCCTCCTCGCGGCGGCGAGTTGCGCAGGCGCCGCGGTAGCTGAGGACTCCAAGGGCCCACGTGGTCCCGTGATTGGCATTGATCTTGGTACGACTTATTCGTGTGTGGGGATCTACAAGGACCAGAAGGTCGAGATCATTGCGAACGACCAAGGTAATCGGATTACGCCCTCGTACGTTGCTTGGGACTCGAACGACGAGCGTTTGATTGGTGACGGTGCCAAGAATCAGGCGACGATCAACCCGGAAAAGACGTTGTTTGATGTCAAGCGTCTTATTGGTCGCAAGTACAATGACAAGTCGGTGCAAGCCGACAAGAAGCTGTTACCGTACGAGCTTGTGAACAAGGACGGCAAGCCGTTCATCCAGGTGCTTATTAAGGGGGAGAAACGTCAATTTGCGCCCGAGGAAGTCTCTGCAATGGTGCTTTCAAAGATGAAGCAGATTTCCGAAGGTTACATTGGTCGGGAAGTGTTTGACGCGGTCGTGACGGTGCCCGCCTATTTCAATGATGCCCAGCGTCAAGCCACGAAAGATGCTGGTACGATTGCTGGGTTGACGGTTCAGCGTATTATCAACGAGCCCACGGCCGCTGCGATTGCGTACGGCATTGACAAGAAGGCCCAAGGCGAGAAGAACGTGTTGGTGTTTGACTTGGGTGGTGGTACCTTTGATGTGACTCTGTTGGCGATCGACGGTGGAGTGTTTGAAGTGCTTGCTACGAACGGCGACACGCATTTGGGTGGTGAAGACTTTGACCAGCGAATCATGCAATATTTTATCAAAAAGTGGAAAAAGGACAAGAATATTGATTTGAGCAAAGACAAGCGTGCCTTGCAAAAGCTTCGTCGTGAGGCTGAACGCGTGAAGCGCGCGCTGTCGGCCCAGGCCCAAGCGCGTCTTGAGATTGAGTCACTTCTTGACGGGGAAGACTTTACCGAGTCGCTAAGTCGCGCTCGTTTCGAGAAGCTGAATGAAGATCTGTTTAAAAAGACGCTTGGACCTGTGGAGAAGGTGATGAAGGACGCTGACTTGAAAAAGTCGGAGGTGGACGAGATTGTCCTTGTGGGCGGCTCGACCCGTATCCCGAAGGTGCAGCAGCTGATTAAAGATTACTTTAACGGCAAGGAACCATCGCGTGGTGTCAACCCTGATGAGGCTGTTGCGTACGGAGCTGCTGTCCAGGGCGGAATTTTGGGCGGCGAGCAGGACGACTTGACCAAGGATGTGCTATTGATTGATGTCGTGCCTCTGTCCCAGGGTATTGAAACTGTGGGTGGTGTCATGACAAAGCTGATTAACCGTAACACTGTGATTCCGACCAAGAAGTCGCAGACGTTCTCGACGTACCAGGACAACCAACCCGCCGTATTGATTCAGGTGTTTGAAGGCGAGCGTGCTATGACCAAGGACAACCGTCTTTTGGGCAAATTCGAGCTCACTGGCTTGCCGCCTGCGCCCCGTGGTGTCCCCCAAATTGAAGTGACGTTTGAAATTGATGCCAATGGTATCTTGCAAGTGTCTGCTGAGGACAAGGGCACGGGAAAAGCAGAAACCATTACGATTACAGCTGAAAAGGGACGTTTGTCGCAAGAGGAGATTGACCGGATGGTCCAGGAAGCTGCTGAGTTTGCCGATGAGGACAAGAAGGTCAAAGACCGTATCGATGGCCGCAACTCGCTGGAAGGCTACCTGTACAGCCTCAAGAACAATGTCGAGGAGAAGCTGGAAGACAAGTTGAATGAGGATGACAAGGACACGGTCTTGAATGCCGTACAGGATGCAATGGACTGGCTCGAGGATAACCAGGAGGCTGACAAGGAAGACTATGAGGCGAAACAGAAGGAGGTGGAGAAGCTTGTGAACCCCATCATGTCCAAGGTCTACCAGAGTGGTGGTGGGCCAGGCAACGATGACGATGACGAAGATGACGACGAGCACGATGAGTTGTAGACAACCTCACCTAGATCGCGGAATGCATTAGGACAGTTTATAGTCTCCGTTATTACTTAAGTGCAAATTGCTTTCTTTTTTCTAGATTTTTTGAATTTTGGTGAAACAAGTTCTGAAACAAAGGATACGACTGTGCCCTCTGTCAAGCCGGTTAAAATTCGAAAATCCGTGCCCACTACAATTTCATGGCGTGTGGACACGAGATCCGGGACGAAACGTCGGGCATTAAACGCAGGTCCCTTTTACTGCCACACACGACGCGCATAATTTCAACGTTCGAATAAACAATCTGGTATTGAAGGAGACTGACAGTAGACTAATAGAGAAACTTCTACAGGGAACAGCAGGTACAGTTGCAGGATAGGCGGTTCTTTAGTACATCCGGTGTCAATAGCTTTTTCCCAAGGCAAAATAGTAAATGTTGCGTGCGTTCTTTTGATAAATATTATAAAACTAATCACCAGTAGAATGAGTCGTCACTGCATCTCTGGGGACCCATCCATTCGTGACTTTTGTGGACAAAAGCATTGCCCTTTACGAGGTCAGACACTCGGTCAGGCAGCGAAAGCACCAGGCATCCAGTGTCTTCGATATGGAGCATCCTATTGCACTTTGCAAGAGCTCATGACTTGAGGCTAGCACCAACGTCAACATTCGGCGGGGTAGTTCTTGCCACATCCCTCATTTCTAAACAGTAAACCTTCATACCACCCCGTTCCTACTACGCGTCTCGATGACGGACAGCTATCTAGGAAGCAGTTGTCGTAGCAGCATCCGAAGCTGCGACTTTGAAAGTAGCGACAATAGCATGGCTACGTCCGTCTCTGCTCGCAATGCATTACTGACGGCATCGTCTATCAACGCCCTCGTGACCGATCGCGAGCTCTACACTGTAGCAGCCAGTGTTTTGCCCAAGTTACGATCCGTTCTCGAGCACCGCAAAGACATGGTGCGCAGCAGCAATGTCTGGCACACACCCCTTGTACCCACTCAGGAGCAATCACCGTGTTGGGTCCTTCACAAAAAACATTCCGGTGCTAAAATCAGCGAATTCGATCGAGCCAAACTTTCCACCATGCGACACATTGACCACTCGAGTTGGTTTCGTGGATCATCAAGAGTTGCTGACGCTCGCCACTCGATGATTGAATCGCGTAACTCTTTGTACACTTGCGATGCCATGATAGGAGACCACACGCAGTCGGAAATTCGAGCCCAGCAATTGCTTCAATGGCCAACCAACGATCTTAATGTCACGTACGCTGTTTCGGCTCAAGTGACACTTAATTGTCGGTTAAACGAAGCAATGACAATGCTGTTTAGTCGCGAGACACTTCAATTCGATGCTAGTATGAATGCGCTTTTTGGTGCGAAAAAGTACAAAAGCGGCGATCTTCTGGTCTCACGCGAATACCAAAAGGAGCACGCAATGGAGGACGATACTGGCCGTTCGTCTAGCTTCATTGACGAGGACGTGCACGACATCTCGCAACCTGGGTGGGTTGCGCTTCAATCGGTTGTATTGCGCTCGCGTCGCTCGCTCAATCCCATCACAGCAGCCAAGCACACTAGTCGTCACCAGCGACTTTGCTTTGCAGCGTATTCGCAGCTCTGCCCTGACTCGAACGAAGCTTTTTACACTATGAAAACATTGCCAAAGCCAATGCACGATACATTTACGGGTCACAAACCCCACCGTGGTTCTGAACAGGCGATTCGAGGGGATTTGGACCACATTGCGGCTGGATATCACCTCATGAGCACGTACAGCGACTTGAGTGGACACCAGACGCGCGTTGTCATGACAGCGTACGTCTACAATCCACACGTATCGGACCCATCTCGAGCACGTTCGACATTCTGGGCAAAAGGTTCCTCAATGAACCATGGCAATTCCGTATCCAATCGACGACACTATGCACGACCGACTGCGAATCCACAAGCAAAATACGTCGTAAGTCTCCTCGCAACAGCAACAACTTCGTTCGAGCACCTCGTGAGACGTCGACGATTGGGATATCAGCCATTCGTGCAGACACCTGTGAGCCTCAGTCCATCTCATGACAGCAAATGCAGCGTGTGTCTTAAATCTTTTGGACTCCTTCGTTCTCATCGTTTCTGTCAGCTCTGTGCTCAGCGTGTCTGCCGCGCATGCTCGCGAAATTTTGACGTCGAGCCCGTCGCGCGACGAGTCCGTCGCAATCGAATCTGCTTTGCATGTGTAGCTAGCGTGGACGCAAGTGTGTTTAACCCAGACAACCCGCTTCTCAACGCCTCGTTGTTTAAACTCTCGAACGAAGAGGCCGCGACAAACAAGAAGGACCGAGGAGAGGATGCTGGAGATGCAAAGATCTCGACGGCTTTCTACGACATGTCGATGCATACTGCCGACAATTCTCGCAGTTCCCTATCAACGAAAGAAACGCTAACATTACAGACTAATCACGAGACACCAAGACACAGACCCGATCGTAGTAAGAGTGCTGCGACCCCACGAGCGTCTGTCTCATCCACATCGGGACGACAATTGGCAGACGCACTCTTTTCGAGTGATCCGCTGACCCGAGCACGTGCGCTTGAGACCGTGCGTCAAGTGGTGAACCAAGTCACATCCAACTTTGCGTCAACTTGTCCATCCCCACCATCCTCAATGTTACAATCTCCAATGTCAGTACGTGACCCGCAAAACCCAAGTGAGAAATTGGTGGACAAGTATTTGGAGGCACGGCTGCATTTATCAAACATCTTGGTCCAGAGTGAAGACGCTACAGTCAAGCTTTCAAGTGGCGACATGCATTGTACGCGATCACATTATTTGAATGACTCTCAGGAAAGGATCCAACGTCGACGATGCAACACAAGTGGTCAATGCTTTCCTTATTCTAACTCTAATCAGAGCACCATTGCGCCAAGACCATGGGTTACGACCCTAAATCTAGAAGCTGAATTGGATTTAGACGACGATCTCGACTCAGCAGCTTTGAACTCAATCTGCGAAGTCGCAGCTATCCGAATGCGATGTTCAATGGCCTACATTGTGGCATACAATGGTGCCCACAACTCTCACGCTCAGCGCGTCGTCGGGTCTTTTGGTGCACCATGCCAATGGACAGAGGAAGCAAAAATCTGTCCATTTTCGTTTGTAGCGAATGGCAAACCATTCCTGATCAAAGAACCTGCAAGGGACTTAGAGCTCCAAAATCTGCGACTTGTGCGCGACTTTGGCGTGCAATTCATTGCTGGGTTCCCCATCAAGTCACCCGACGGGACCGTCTGCGCCTGTTTGTGTACAGTGGACACTAAAACTCGTGAAAAGATCGTTTTGATGGATCTCAAGGCAATGCAGGCGCTTTCAAAGCTCGCGTCCGACCTCTTTGAGGAAGAGGTGAACCCATACACGCCGCGTTATTAATGTTTAGACCTTAAATTTTGTCTTGATTACTTAAGCATTACTTCCAATCCCGTGTTGCCGGCATCCAAATGCATAGTATGTTACTTAAGCGCCTTCTACGCGCACCGAAGGTGTGGGTCCCGAATCATTCAACCTACACGTTAAAGGAAATAGCGCACAACAAAAGGATAGGATGGGCAGGTTTTGCGACGTCAGCAGCAGTAGCAAGTGTGGCAATCTTGATGCACCAAGATGCCTCCAACAGCGGTGTCGAGTGCAAATCGAGTAATGAACTCTGGTGGATGATGCCAAACATCGAAAAGCGAGGCCACTATGCGCTACTTAAGGAGCTTGGCCGAGGAGGTCCGAAATACAATGTCGCAAGTATTTTTTATTGTAAATTGCTTAAATTATTGTGACTGGATGAAGGCTATTCAATCGTGCGTCTTGCCATCGACACTAAGACGGAAGAGGTGAAAGAACAACTCTTGATTGTATTTGGATCATGGGGCCAATACTTATTGCTATTTTGGATTGTTGAGATTATAGATGTTGGCTGCCAAAATTTTTGATTGCAAGAGCTCATCGATGGAGACGATTCAGGCAGAGGTATTTTCATTGGGTTATTTGACCAAGTTGGCAGAGCTTGTACTTACATACATGCCTTGTTTGCCACCAGATTGACATTTTGCGCCACCTTGGCGCACACCAAAACATTGTGTCGTTACGGGATGTTCTCTACCTCAAGGATGAAACGATCATGATGACGGATTTGGTTGAAGGAGGAGAGCTTTTCGATTTTATTGTCGATATGGTTTGAATGACAGTATCAACATTTGCATGCTTCTAAGCAACACATGTAATCAACATCGCTCTTTTTTACACTGGTAAACAGGGATCTGTTTCAGAACAAGATGCAGCTCACTTGCTGCATAATGTTTGTCAAGCATTGGATTACGTGCACTCGCGCGGTGTTTGGTACGTCTTTCCGGTCATTGCGTTCCAGTCATAATTATCATATATTTGAATATATTAGCCACTGTGATCTCAAGCCTGAAAATGTCTTGATCTCAGACCGTTCTGCGAAGGCTAATGTCAAATTAGCGGTAAGAAAGCTTTTTAAACTAATTCTTAATGTGTCGAAGAGATCGCAGGCTTTTTTTAATCGGATTGGTGCAGGACTTTGGATTGAGCCGGCGACAACAAGCTGGAGAACATTTCATTGATAACGCCCCAAACGGCACTGTGTAAGCGATTTGTGAACACTTGTCGACATTTATGGTGATTAAAGCCATGCTTTTTGATAGCGCGTATTGGGCTCCTGAGATTGTAACACTTCAGCCACAGGATTTCAGTGTAGACATGTGGGCCTTTGGTGTTCTCGTACGAAGCAAATTTAGTGCTTTGTTATACTATACTTGCTGGAATACACATCGTAACGCGTTTTTATTCACGCTCGTTTCAGGCCTACATCACACTTACAGGAGTCCACCCATTTGACCCACGAGGTGATAAGTCAGATGCTGAAATCGTGAAAGAGATCGCGAGGGGAATGTATGATGGTAAGTCGCTTTTACGCGTCAGACAACTTTTGTTAAAACTAGTAGTTTTAAAGGTGATTTCGATGCATGCAGTGGAGAACAAATGGTACAAAAGTCTCACGTCAGAAGCGAAGGAATTTTTGGCTCAATTGCTACATGCTGACCCAGCTGAACGGCTGACAGCTAAGCAAGCACTGCACCATACCTGGCTGAATGGCATCACGACGTCTGCGGAACCTCTTGATGAGGGCTATACTCAAAGACTCCAAGCCTACCGGCGCTTGCAACAACTTCGTGCCAATATATTGGCGGTTGTTATGGGCGTGCAGCATGCCAAGTTGGGTAAAAAGCTTGCTGCAAATGAGAAGCATTCAGTGTCTTGCCCCACGGCAACGGTGAACATGGATATGTTTAGAGAAACGTTTGCTCTTTTTGACAAAGACGAGTCGGGCAGTATTGATCGGGAAGAGCTGAAGAGCATGTTGTTAGCACTAGGACAACAGCTTTTAAGGTTAGTTTCGCGAAAGCTTTGTTTATTGCAAGGCCGACCACTCCATAACATTTCTAATATTGTGGCTTTAGCTCCGAGATTGATGAAATTGTACGGCAAGCAGACTCCGACGGCGATGGTAAAATTCAATTTACCGAGTTCGTAAGCATGATGAACCAGCGGTTATTTAATCGGTTTGAGTACAGCTTCCCATTTGGACTGGTCCTTTTATTAAGACAACTTTTCATATCTTGCCATTGTAGCGGGGATTTGATCTCCGGAGATCTAAAAGCAGCCTTTGATGTATGTTTTCTTTAATTCGAGGTTCGCCTTACTTGCTAATAGTTTATTCTGTAGACTTTTGATGTGAATCATGACGGATATATTACCAGCAGCGAACTCAAGCACATTCTTCATGTGCTTGGAAACAAACACATTAGCAATGAGGAAATTTCTAAGATCATCCAAGCAGCCGACGAGAACGAGGACGAAAAAATTGATTATGACGAGTTTTGCGCCATAATGCAACAACACAAGGGCTAGTACGATGTAAAACATTTGAAAAGTTACGACAAGAAGCTATGTCAGGACACGCTTCGAGCGTACTCAGGTGTACGCTGTGTAAAGGTTAGAGCTCAAAGTAGAATTAGTATGTGCCGTGCACAAGAAGGAAGGCCGTAGCCTGATATCCCATCCAACCAACATACTGTTTAATCATTCTGGTCTAGAGCCACATGCGATTATTTCTGCTTTTTGTTAAAAGGTCGTTTTTAATGACCTTTCTATGATTTCTGATCTAAATCAATTAACAAATCGCTGCGATTTGAGCAATCCATCGCAAACATACTGTAACTATAATTTATTTATGACTCATCTTCTTACAATAAACTGGGAACCGCTTTGTCGGTACATTCTGAACATTTGCAGTGCTCTCGTTAATAATATTTTTTCTTTTCTTTAGTATATTCACACACGCACATTAAACTGCTGTCAGGTAATGACATTTAAGTTGTCTTACGGGCCATCATAAATCATAACTCCCAAGCTCGTAATAAGGCACAATCTCGCCAAACAGTACATAGAAAACATTTTTGGCCCTCCTTCTCATTGACTCTGTATACGGCTGATTTTGCTATGCGTGATAGAAACGGCATCGCGCTGAGCATGGCGGTAAAGGCGGCCTGGTACACTGACTTCCGGTCGAGTGTAATGCTCGAGAATGGCGATAGCATTCACATATGGTAAATCTTGGGCAACGTTTTGGATACGATACTGATTTGTCCAGTGCTGCGGCTGGTGACCATAATCCTGATGCTACTTTTGGACGAGAAGCGCGACATGGTGACGTAAAATGCACTACTGAATAGTCTGTTTTGGATGAAGAATAATTCGTTTTCTTGGTGCTCGTTGAATCAATCAAGTTCATCATAAGAGGTATGGGACGATTTCAAATTATTGTGTTATTATCTAGTAAACCAAGGGTATTGGTTTTGTGGTATCAGGAAACCCATTTTGTCGGCAACTAGACGATGTCGGTATAGCAACGTATTATGCTGATATGTGCGCTTACCAAATTAGATTTGTGACCTGGCTCGAAAAGATCACGACTATTGTCATGGCGTAATTGTATAGTCTACACGTCCTAATGGTCTAAATTAGGCCAACAACCAGACAACAAATTTTTGTACATCTCTCTCAAATACGTTAATTTTACACCGAAGAGATGGACGAGTCGGCCAGCTCAGCGTCGCTCGTACTTCCCGACGTGGAGTCGCATTGCGCTATTGTAGAAAACTCAGTTGGCACAAGGAATCTTTCTGCCTTTGTAGAGAGTGATATGACCGAGGTCGAGACGGAACAGAGTCCCGTGGCTAAACCCAAGAGGCCCATTGAGGACGGTCCCGAGTCGGACAAAGCGCGCACGGACAGCGACGACGAAGACGATGGATTATTACTCAAGCCGTCACAAGAACGGACGCTCTTGTATACTGCACCGAAGCTTACGGCGCCCGCGGAGGCTTCAAAGGCGCCAATTCGAGAGCCTACGACGGAAGCTGACCAGGAGCCCATGTCGTCAGTGGAAACGCTCGTCAAAGAGCCAATGAGTGATGTAACAATACCCAAAGAGACATCAGCGCCCGTAAAGCTTATAGATACATCATCTGGAGCGCACACAGCTCTCACAGAAGTGGACCAAGCGGCCGAAACGCTTGTGGAAGCTTCAATGACGTTAGATAATGAACTTTTTGAAGATGCGCACCAAGACGCTTTGGAGCTTGAGGACGATGCAACAGCGTTTGCGACGCCTGTAAAAGCTTCTGAATTAACAGTTGAAACGCTTAGTGGATCTCCAGATGCGTTTCAAGAGTTTGTGATGCCCGTAGAAGATCCAAAGAAACCAATTGAAGAACCCACAACTTTATCCGAAGTGTACCAAGAGCCCTCTACACCAATAGAGGCTATTGTAGAGCCTACGACACTTGTGGATCCACCGCCTGAGGCCTTCTTCGAGGACGACGTTGCAGTGGGAATCGAGGTGTATTTGCAGGAAGAGATTGCAGGCCATCAGTTGGTTTCGTCACCATCGCAAACTAATGCTAATGCTGAGGGAGATAAACAGGTTGAATTGCAAATCCACGAAATTGAGCTTATTGTGCAAGAAGAGAAAATTCAGGGCCATGAGGTGGAATTGATGATGTTATCGCCAAAGCGTTCCGTTCCTTTAGACCTGGAGCATTACGATATCGATGATGAGGCTAGCGATAGTGATGACTTTGAAGAAGGAAGGGATGAAGACGAAGGTGAAAATGCTGAATTGGGTACACCGTTGGGATACGGCGGCACTGCTGGCTTTGATGATATTCAAGACGAGTTTGCTTCGCATCGCTTTTTTGGTCCTAGTGTGAAATCCAACCCCACAACAGCTCGTGCGTTGCACACCTTGCGTCGCATCGAACTGCATGATAAACCACCTCGATTTGTGAGTGATGTCGCAGCAAGTTCGGGCAGTGTAACGAGTAGCGGCGAGTCCTCAGGACGAAATTCGTCAAATGCAAGTGCGATCTATGCTTTTACTGCAAAGTCGGACCTGCGAACCCAGTCTGAAGCCGACTACGTGGAAAGGCCTTTCAACACGTACACGTTGACGTTTACAGAGCAAGTGGTAGGCTTTAATACGAATGTGGTCGTGTCCTTGGAAAACGAGCTTTCAGTTGAGGTTTGTAACGTGGAAAAAGACAGTCCTGCTCAGCGTGGCGGCGTGGTTGTGGGCGATTGTCTCGTTAGTGTAAACGGGCTGCACATTGAACCGCATATGACAAAGGAGCAAGTCTTAGAAATTATTCAAGCGTCGACATTACCCCGCACGCTCGTATTTCAGCGTGACTTGCACGACAGAGATGGAGGGCACTCAAAGAGCTTACCAGATAAGAAAGACCCACCTGTCAAGCCGCTAATGGGACGTCTCGGTGCTGCTATGAGCCAAGGTGCATCCATTATTGGCTCGAGATGGAAGCGCAAGAAAACCATTGTGCATCCAAACTCATTTTGTGATGGCTGTGGCATGGACCCGGTCGTGGGTCTGCTATGGACGTGTAGCGTATGCTCGAACTACAATCTGTGCAGCGAGTGTTATGATTTAGGAACGCACGGTTTGGAGAACACGGAACAAATGCAGGCTTTAAATGAGGCCATTGTCCAGTACAAGCTCCAAAAGCTATGCAAGCACTTTACGCCCGAGTTTTTCCTCTCTCTTCGGCGGGATATCTGCAAGGGAAGACCCGATAAATTTGAATATCTCGGTGAATGGATTGCTAACATTGTCGTGGGGACGTGTGCGGCGAAGATTACAATGCGGGGCATTGAAATTCCGTCCCTTCCCCCTGCGGCTCGCCAGCGATTCGTGTCACACTTGATGCCTCTGGTCTCGAATAGAACCGACATTGAAGTGAATATCGAATGGTTGCCGGACGATGCGGATTACAGCAGTGCTGCTGATCGTGCAAGCGTCGATCGAATGAGTGTTGGTGCTTACGGCAGTGATGATGATGAGGGGGATGTTCTTATTGAGAATTATGAAAAGTTGCGCATCTGGATATCAGACAAGAAGACGCGTACAACATCGCCATTCGTTTGAGACGATCACCTTTAGTATTTGTGTTTGATGAGACGCTGTGAAAAGTAACAAGTGCCATAGGCAAGGTTTGTGCAAGTCGTACCTCTTGAGTTTAGAAAACATTGCCCTTTAGCTAGACGATTTGTTGAGCGTTTGAGCAACAATAAACAGGTGTGAAAAGCAAAAAAATTGTGTTTCACTCTACTCTGTTTCCTCTCAAATGTGATACTTGACCTAGCGTAATGCATTTTACTGATCCGTGCAATGTGTGGACTGTAAGATTGCATTGACGAAATGCTTGCCTCGCTTCGCTTGCATATGAGGGCATTAACGCTTTGCCCACGCGTGGGCAGCGGGGTTTTGGGATATGCGACAAAGGAAATGCCGTCCGTGACCACCGTGATGGGTGACACCGCCACAAAAGACAACGACACTGCTGCTTTCCTCAACCTTACGTCTCCGACCGAGCCACGCACTGTCAAGACCGTCAAGCGCGCGATTCGGGCCAGTCCCCGCAAGCTGACTTACTTGGCCCAGCAGATTCGGGGGCTCTCAGCAAACGAAGCTATATTGCAAATGAAATTTTCACCCAAGCGCAAGGCCGAGTTCTTCCAAAAGACGGTACAGAACGCCATTAACTTGGCTGACATTAAATACCAGATTGAGCCGAAAAATCTCATGGTGGCAGAGTGCTTCGTCAACAAAGGCACTTATCTCAAGCGTCTTCGGATTATGGGTCGAGGTATGGAGCTTGTAAATTCTAAGTGTCTTGCGTTATACAAATAGGATTGTTTGACTGGTTTTGCTACTCGCTGCCATGGCTTAATGATTGCAGGACAATCGGGAGTGATGCACCATCCTCATTCACACATAATTGTGGTGCTGCGTGAATTTGATCCGTCTAAGAAGCCGCTCAACCGCCACATGACTAAAAAGCTGGCGCGTGAAAGCGCAAAGAAGGTATTGGAACAAGGCAGGACTGGGGAGAAATAGATTAGGTCGATAGTCAGGCAAAATGCGTCGTTTAAACAATCAAGATCGCGACCGCCATCATTCTTGAGGGGCTAGTCATTTTAGCTAAAAATTTCCTCAAATTATTGTGTCTGTCACGGCAGTGTTCACTAAATAATATATCACAAATCAATCTCCATTTATTTGAGATGAAGTGGTCGGAACAGCTTGGCGCCAATATCCAGACGAAGGACGGTCCGCAGGACACGGACTCCAAGCTTGCCGGCAAGAAAGTGGTGGGATTCTACTTTAGTGCACACTGGTGTCCGCCTTGCCGCCAGTTTACGCCTTTTCTGAGCGCGGTGTACGATGATATGATCGAGGAGCACCCAGAGTTTGAGCTCATTTTTATCTCGTCTGACCGCGACCCTTCGCAATTCGCCGAATACTTTGGCGAGATGCCTTTCTTGGCGCTCCCGTTCGAGGAACGTACAGCCAGCCAAGCCATGAGTACAAAATTTGGTGTAACGGGAATCCCTATGCTGGTATTTGTGGACGGAGAAGGCAAAGTCATTACCATGGACGGCCGCAGTGTTGTTGCTGACTCGCGTGGCAATGTGGAGGAGCTTTGGTCTAAACTCACTCAATGATTAGCCGCGCAGTAAGATGCTGGTCGGTATGATTTACGCTAATCGATGCTCTTTCGTTGCTATAATTTTTAAAGAAAAATATGCATTCTTTTGTCATTTGCTTTTGTTTTTGTTCGCGCACGTTTTAGTCAACGATGAGATTTCAGAAGAGAATGTACTTTAATCTGCATTGGCTGATACACACAGCTTCAACACAGCGAGGCTCTTCTTATAAGGAGAGCCGCAAGCCACAATGCTGGCTCTAAGAAATGAGTTGCGGATGCATTTACCGGCCATGTGTGATCGCCAGTGCCTGTTGCTTTAAGTCTGGTTCAGTTGCGAGACCCGAACGTCGATAATGTGATAGGAGAAAAATAAGTTGATACAGTGATGCTTTTCTCGACGTGTATCGTGTTTTGTGATTGAAACAAATTCCGCAGCTTGCGGTCTATCATTATTCAAAGCAGAGCGAGACAGAAGGATTCGGTCGGGTTCTGTTGCTCTGTTCTTCAAGTTTTTATCAATGGTGTTGTACAGAGGATTTGACAAAGTCCATTTTCGTCAATGCCACGAATTGCATATACGGTGAGCATTTGTTTATTTTGTGCAGCCTGCGAGGCTTATGATAACATTTGATACGCTGACCCTGATTTTATTGCCACCGCACGCAGCACGTTTGTGTCCTTGCCATTCTTGATTTGGCAATAATACCAGGAGCTCTTGATTCAGGCAGCAACAGCATGCAAGAATCTGCTAGACCATGATATACTTTTAATCACCGATTGTTGCTTTGCGATCTTCTTTGTGACCTGCGATCTGACACTGATAATATTACAGCATATGGCAGTTCGTAACTTCGTAACTTGAAAGAATACTAGATTACAAATTGACCAGTGAGCAAGAGACTTTGTCAAGACGCACTTGCGCACAATCCACCTTCTCCCTGTAACTTGAATGAGCATCAACAGCACCGAATTCTGGCACCTCTATCTCCGCATAATATGCAGAGGTCTGCATCATCCGCATTACCAGCTCAAGTTTTTTGCGATCTCCCTTATGTACTGTTGGTGTAGCCAGTAATCCTATGACTCAGCTTTCATTTATCACACGCTACTCCTCAGTCTCTTGGTGATTTAAAGCTGTGTTGCACACTGGATTTAAGTGCAGCATTAACGACAGCAAAAAAATTCTTAATAAAAACTTTAGCCAAAAAATAAGTGACTTTAGTGTTAAAAAAGAAGAAGCTGTACTTTGGTTGGCTAAAAAGGCTTAAAATTTAAAAAAATCCAAGGCGCGTAGGCCAGTCCAAGAAAAGCAGCAAACCTTTGCTCGAAGAATGGCTCCCACGAGACGTCCTGAGCACGATGAAGACCCAGACGCAATGTTTCGCAGTGCACCACCCCCAGTACCGAAAGTGCGCGCAATTTCATCGACTGACCGTCTTTTGAAACCCACTAAGGCATCGCTGGCTGGCTCTAGAAAGAAAGTGTTGACGGGCAAGGACAAGGAACTGGCAGAAGCGCGCGACGTGGCCCTTAAGCGGCGGCGCTTAGCACGTCTGGCTAAGGAAAAGGGACGCTTGACGATCCCGCAATCGCCTAAACTTCACAGATTGAAGAAGGTGACGACTCGCTCCCGCGCAGATATGTTGACGCGAACATCTCGCGAACTGCTGGAGATCGCGGCTATCCGCAAGCGCGTGCAGGCTCAGAAGCGTAGGACGCAAAAGTACCACGATGCCACAACTAATGGATCAGCACCAGGAAGAGGTGGACAGTTCTCTCGAGCGCTTTCGGCCAGTGGAGGCGTTGGCGTCCCAGCGGTTCGTCGCCCAAAGCTTACGACACCTATGGGCTTTGAGTTCGAGATTGACAGACGTGCGGCAGCGGCAGAGGCTCGAAAGAATTTAAAGAGAAAAAGTAAGGACGTGACGGCTGCAGAGGAAAAAGCTCAGGCAGAAGAGGATAAAAACAATGAGGAACATGAGCAGTCGTTCAAACACCGGCGAAAGTCGGATGCGGCTTGACGAACGAACAGTACAATTAATAATGATTTAATATCTTTATCAATCGCTAACAGCGCGAGCGCTTTCAACGGCTTATGAGCCGACTTCCTGCGTCTCATGGTGCGAATGAGGAGGTCGGTCAACGTAACCGTAACCTTGTCATGTGGTTTCAGTGCAGACGGCTCAGATGGAAAGCCTCGCGGTCGGGTCCCCTTTGGGAAGCAGGCAGCCGACGCCGAGTGTTCTCTTTACTATACTGGGTACACAAATACTGTCATTTCTCGCGGTAGCAGCTGGCATGTGCAACAGTTCAGCGCGATGGTCATTTGGATTACTAGTACGCACTAGACGTTTACGTACTAAATCATCACTAATCATCCTACGGTATTCTCTGCTGCGCTAGATACTGCCCAGATCTTGCTACAATTTATATTACAACTTCCAATTTGACGGCCGACTAAGCAATATATCAACTGACGCGTGCCGCCAAGCGGCTACGTTTTTTTTGTAAATTTTGCTCTGGCCTTCAAAAAAGATTTGGTCCTCCTGCATGGAGATGGGCTGGGGGGTGCTCCTTGGATTATTTCCAAAAATATATCGGCCGATGAACGCGGCCGAAAGTTCGATCGGAGACAATAGGGCTGTGATACTGAGCAGTCAAGAAGTGAAACCGAGTGAAGCTGGCGGGAGTCTGCTCCAAATACTCTAAATACTACAAATTACACGGTAGTAGTGTGCTTAGAAATGTCTCGACTCAAGATTGCCAGACATCAATCGCCATTAGAGAAATTTATATGCCGCACACCTATCTGCTTGACGATACTAAATTCAAAAATACGGCTTAACTCAGGATATTTGATTACTGCTTGGAGGAATCCCGGCAAGCCACGGCCGCTCCCAGCGCGTGTTACACACATTAACGTGCAACGCGCCTGCATCGGTGTCTCATAAACAATTACGTCGAGCGAAAACAGCAGCTTCTTAATGCATTATGTGCAACTCTGCTGGACAAAAAGCCTGGCGAGCCGAAGCGAAAGGAGAAAATAGATCCGGCTGCGACAGGAATCTGGCAGAAGGAAGGTCGCGTTTTGGCGCCGGTCATGTTCGCAGGCCAAGTACTGATATTGGACTGGGACGGCACTGGTAGTGCACGAATCGCAGCAATGCCGTTGGCCAAGACAACTTCAACGCCTGCGACCTTCAGTCATTTAGCACCGCCAGTACAACCGATTTACTTTTGTCTCAGATATGCTAATGCTGAGTCTTTGAAAGTAATTTATTATAAATTACTCTCCAGCAAACTATCGGTTTCTTATCAATATACACAACGTCGAAATGCTACAGATTAGCAACAACACCTAGAAGAAACCGGCACATCCCTGCCGAGTGATATTTCTCCGCGAGTGATCGATACACAATTTGAGACGTCATCACAAAGTATGCCAGTACGGGTTTCATACTCCGATTTGAGATGTTGCACTTCCTTCACATTCCAGTTAAATTCGTATCACATTGACGCAGCCATTTTTAACTCGACGCAATTTGGTACTGCAAGCTGCAACGGATTATCTCAGCGAAATGTCAAAATTACACAACAAGGCCTTACTAGGCAAGTTGCGAAAATTTCCATGCAACTGACTACTACGCAGTGCTACGCACCACGCGCAATAAAGTGCTTGTTGCGATCAACTTATGCGCTCCTCGTGGTGACAAGTGCTTGCGCTTTTGTTTGGTGCAAACTACGCGCAGCAGTGTCTTCTTTATTAAATTGTATAAATTACCGACTGATAATTTTAGTCCTCTGAGATACCGCGAAGCTGAACAGACAAGCCGGCAGGATGCCCAGCTGCCATTGGTCAGACTTCTCTCTACTGACCACGCTGGGCCATAAATTACCCCTACACCCTCTCAAATATGCCCATCCCCCCATTTTTGCACAGAAAAGCCATGGCATGTCATAGCTAAAAAAGTGACCATTGGCCACATCAATCACGTCGCTGGGTATTTCATTTCCGAATTTTGCCCAAGCAACGCAACCGCATTTCGTGACACCCCTACCAACATTGCAGCGACCACCGACCGCAATGATTATGATGCCTACTAGCGCCCACAGAAACAGCCTCTCTGTTTCGCCATCGCCAACGCCAACCTCCCCGGTTACTCGCGGCCTCTGGTCCGAGCAGGAGCACGAGCAATTTCTGCATGCCATGAAGATGTTTCCGACTGGCCCGTGGCGCTCTATCGCCGCCTTTATTGGTACACGCTCCATCAAACAAGTGCAGACTCATGCGCAAAAGTACCAGCAGAAAATCAATCGCCGACAACGCGGCCTGCGCAAACAGAAGAAGAAATTTGTACGTCCCGAGCATCGCGTTGATGCTTATGCAACGGGATGCATACAGCGCTTGAAGAATTTTACAGTTCAGGGTTCGCCACGATCGCCGTCTTCATTCCCTGTTAGTGCCGTCTCTCCGATGAGTTCCTTTGGGCAGCTATTAATGGGCGGTGGCAGCCCCGTGGCTAGCGACAGTGGCAGCATCATTAGTAACTTTAGCTCGTCCAGTTTTGATGATTTGCATGTAGATCTTGATTTGGACTCGTTGTTGTGCGAAGTGGAACCATTGCCATTCACACCTGAAGTTTCGATCGAGCAAGTTTTAGACGACAACGACTATCGACAAGATGTGCAGGAATCAATCGATTTGCTCCTTGCCTAATTTATTGCGCCACCGCGGCAATCCGTCATACCTTAAAGAAGTTATGCAGGACGAGAAGTTCCGACTGCAAACAGATAATATCATTTATACGATTTTCTTACCGTAAACTTCGTTGTTTTCTTTGTTATTCGTTATTTGAACAACTTACGTCTGTAGCGTTCAGCTGAGAAACGCCATGGTGACCGTTATTAAAATGCTACCGGTACAAATTTATCTAAGTTTAGTTACGGAAATGGCACGTATTTTACAATCATAATTTTGATTAGACTGACTCATGATTTATATAGCAATTATAACGAAGCCCTGCCGTGACACGACATGATACCTGGTTGACCGCCTCGCCAATTGCAAAAGGTCCACTGTGTCAGAGTCTACCGTACATCGAAAGTCTATGAAGGCCACATAAATCATCAGTTCCATTCTTTGAGCAGTCGGTCCAACACAAGCGTCGTTGGACGCACATATCGTGAGATTCAATATGTGTTAAGGCAACGGGAAATGGCTTTGGTAGTATGAACCGAGTCTTTCTTGCGAAATACCACGTTCAATCACAGCCTTACATCTGTCACTTCCTGTGGACAGTGACTCATTTTACATTAATTTACGGAGAAATTGTCCATTAGACATTTGTCCAATTTCTACCAGTCATTGTATTGTTAAAACGGCCCGTCTGTGTAGATGTTTACACAAATGTTATATGTATATAACAATATGCTGTCTTTTTTTGCAAGAGAGGTTGATATATATCTTGATATAAAATAGGCGAAGTTTTGCAAATGTGTATCCGGCCAATAAGCCATTTAAAAGCTATCCTTGTTTGTAGTTCGAGATCTCGCAAACATCGATAATCGCATAAATGTCGGGCCATGTCATAGCGCATACTGTTTCAAATTGCTGATAAGTAAAAAAGAAGATTGTGGAAATTGGAATGATTTTATAAGGAAAATGGTGTTTAAGGTATGCAAAAACAAGAAATAGCTAATTAGATTGACTCCACCTAATCTCAAAAGTTAAGGCTTTACAAAATTGGTGCCGAAATATGTCGCAGGGTCAAATTTGTGTTCCACTCTGCTTAATGTAATACTTTTGGCTTGGTATATATGACCAATGGCGGCAGTATTACCAGACGATTTCCAATGTTTCTTTAATGCCTCCTCCTCAGCTTTTCTCCAGTTTACAGATCGGACGTGGAGACTATTTCGGTGTGAACAGACCCTTTATCTGCCACTCCCCAGGTAAAAGTGACGGTGGTCGGGTCATACTTTCTATCTGCGGCAATCATTACTCGTAGTTTATTACCAACGGTCACAATCAAATTTATCTAATTAAAAGGACCAAGCGCAAGTGCCTCTAATTACTGCGAACCTCATATTAATTATTTAAATTGACGAGAATTGTACGTTATTTTGAGCATAGCAGTACTATCACACATATAGGGCTTGAGTAGTACTTGGTCGTAAAACAACTCCTACACAGTTACCTTATCCAGACTCAGCCTTGCATATCACATTTCTACATAATTCAAGCAACAGCAAGTGGTGGTGTATAGCCGATTATACTTATAATCATTTGCATTCGCGAAGCTCGCGTCTGTGTACAGCTGTAGTTTGACCGTACTAGACCGTAGAGTGGCGTTCCTTATACTCGCTGAGCCATTTTCCATTAGGTCTTATGATAAAAAATGTTTACTAAGCTTTACAACAATATGTACGGACTATGCAAACCTAAACATCCGAGCCTATCTGTGGGGGGTGGTAAGCGCGCAACTGTCATTGAGTGCACAGAGCCAATTGTGATAGCTACGTAGGCATGTTATTGAGGTACTACGCGCTCATGCTGCAGCCGTTAGCGTGGTGCGATAAGTTTCGGCTCTGCATTTGAATTGTATTAAATCCCTTAATAATACGACGAAAATAACCATCTTACTTGCTTTTTGAAGGGATTAAAAGCTGCGAAACTAACGATGTGGACCGCTGACGCAGTTGCTCAGTCTATACACATGAACATACTCTTATATTATTTTTGCTCAAACTCGTACAGAGCACTCGAAGACAGGACTTGGTAGACCGCATTTGTCACCTGCAAAATAGCTCGAGGGCATGTGAACAAATGAGTTTATGCGTTAATGCAGACAAGCGCACCTTTGATGCGAAACATTTCCTTGTTTACTGGGGGAAAAGGGTCTTTGTACAGACTGAAGTCATCGACCATTGCGGAATGGCTTATCAACAACCCAGACATCCTTAGAAATGTGACTTGGCCTAGCCAATTGCATTTATGAGTATTGCGCTACCCATAGTTGGCGAGACCACAATTTTAAGAAGCGGTTAGACCTGGGAAAAAGGACTTAAAAGGTCGCTGGCAGAAGCCGCGCCATTAGAAGTACATAATTGCTTGTCGCTCGCATCTGGGGATCAATTAGGGTCTCGGTATGGAAATGCGGTAAATACACATCATCTATGCCTAAGGCTTGAATTTTTGACAGCTCCTAAAGTAAAAACGAGTAGCGATGGACTTCTGGCTTAGCGCGCAAGGGTTCAAAAAGCTTTAAAGACTTGATGGACTCTGGGAGCTTAATAAAATGCAACAGAAAATTACAAGCTCTAGATCAAATGGCTGACAAGACAGTTCTATATGTTCCTAAGATTGAGATAAAATTGGCTGTACGTTTACGAATTTTGCCAGCACAAATCGTTTCTTGTCCTTGACGTGATTATGCACGTCTTGGCCACTCGACTTCACGCGACAGCGATTGATGGGTCATGTAATCACGCCTGTTGTGCTTATGACTCCTTCGTAAAAATCTAGGCAAGTACACGCCCGTATTGGAGTCATCCCAAAAGCAGACATGACGATATCTTCAAAAACTTTTATAGCGGGTAACTTTGTTTCGCTGGAAGAAACGGCCACCAAATGCGGATGCATAGCTCTATAAGTGGGTCTTAAAGCATCACTAATTGAGGGTAACACAAGTCCGCACGATAGGGTAATAACAAAGAGCCAATAGTTGAGAATTACGAAGCTTCAAAAGCAGGTAAGGGGTACAGTCGGGTAGCACGGAAATAATTCGGCAAGAAAAGAAAAATGAAGAAGCACGAAAGTGATCGCTGGGTGTCACAAGCGACCCCGTGGTCGACATGTTCACAGAATAATTGACTGTCTAACTACGTCGTGCGATAGCAGGTGCGCTTTAATTACAAACACTGCCGGAGATGTCAGAGCTAAAGCCACTGAGCTCTTTGCTAGTTTATATTTACACGGTGATGTTTCTCAAAATGACTACACTCTCGATTTTGAGCGGAAATATATTGGGTCTTTCCTATTGACAGCGGAATACCGACTGTATTCAGCGATTTTGATAGATCCCGAACCCCGATACGTTCAGTATAGATATACCAAGATGTGGTGATCAGAAACTCGCTGTCAAATTGTGGGTTTAGTACAATATACAAGCTGCACACGAAAATGTCATGAAATCACGTTCTTTATTGCAACGAGAACTTGTGTCACCTTTCCGGTAACTGACACTTTTTTCGTGGTAGCGGTCATTGCCAACTTCATGTTTCACACAATGCAAATCTAGTGTTTTAATCCTCGGTGGAGTATGACACGTAGCTGTATACTATTGATACCGATTGAGGGAGTCGCAGCACTAAATACGCTCAGTAGTATGTGAAAAAGTGGTTTACATTGCCTCATGGGCTAAAAAACGCCTTAATAGTCTGGTCACGGGATTATTAGATCAACTCGCCAAGACATATTCTGATAAAAAAAATCATTTTTGCCCGAGAGAAGATCATTCTGCACTAAAAACTCTTTAGGCCATATTAGACAAGTTTTTGTAGGCATGAGGACAACGAGCCATATACCTACATAAACAAATGTGTCTTTGCAGTGGGGAAGGTTGATGTTTGAGCCTGCTTTTAAGACAGCCACTAAGTTTGAGCAGCTTTAAAAGAGCAAAAATCGCCTTGGTAAGGTCTACGCCAGGCTGCAGGAAAACTTTGAGGAAGAGCCCGACTATTTGCACGAATACATTGCTGGTCATGCGGGTCTGTTCAAATAATTAAATAGGCATGATATCTGGTGCTACGGTTTCTAGCACCAAAATACTTTTGATAACATCAAGGAAGTCTTTAGCTCGTATTTGTGCTGATTTAATCGTACAAGTCAAAATCGTTCAATTTCTTTGTGACGTTTTCGACTATGTCATCGGCTGCCAATTGCTGCAGCCGAGCCGAAAAAGGTCGGATTATCCTACGGAGCTTGGGGCTATTAAACGCAAAGGCTTGTTCTTTATAAAGTACGCACTGGTGATGCTTCGTGTCTAGGTCCTAACCCATTGTAGTCAATTGAGCTCACGCTTTTTTGAAAACGGCAATCTACAAGCCTTTCTTGTCTCAAAGAATGACGATATGTTTTGTTGGAAAAAGCTTTAGCTTTCGCGTTGAAGATAAGCTTGTCGGCGCGCTTTCATGTAAGCCGAGTTGCTAGTTGCCTCAAATTAGCAGGGCGGAAGGCTGCATTGACGGACAGGTTCGTCGTGCATACGTAATTAGGCCATTTCAGGTGTGTTGCGATTCTTTACCAAATGCGATGATGCCAAAGTAAAGTAATTAATCCCTCGACAACGATTGAGTTGCATCGCTATAAGCTGACCCACAGTCTGCTTCACTCTAAGATGAATACGAAAGGTCCAGCTCGAATTGTTGCTATAAAAGACAAAGGCCTGAAGCTCTATATATATATTATTAGTGATGATTAGGCCGAAGAAATTCTTTATGGTTTCCACAGCATAAAAGTAGCCCCACGTACAAAAGTGTAACCAAGAATGAGAGAACTGATAGAATGTTGCCAAAATTAAGTGAGAAGAAGGCAAGGAGTACTTCTTTCTTCAAGTGTCGAATGTAAGATGAATTTTGAATGGAAGAAATTTGCTGACTTCGCAAAATGTCAGATGCATTTCCGAACAATGAAGGCCAGTTACTTTCGTGCACTGCACCTGGGATGATAAAATTTTGAAGGCTATTGCCACGAGTATCACTTCGCGGCAGAACTTTATTCCATCTTGGTGTCGGTCGCTTAAAGAAATCGAGCTCGCAGCGAAATTGCGCGGTTCCACCAGCTTTAGATTGTGGCAAGTTTTGTCAGATATAATTTAAAAAACTAGCTTATGAATTACGCGGTGGCAAATGTCAAATGACTGATAACATATTTAACTATTGTGAAGAGGAGGCCGCGCTCTTACACTGAATGAGGCAGAGCATAATGGTCTACGCTTGGGGCCCGTACAAAACGCAATTGATAAAACTGGTCTGTGATTAAACGACGTCTCAGCGCTTTGAAAGAGGCAATACCCACTGGACTACAATTCCTTAATATCTCCCTACATCTCTAAAGAAAGAAGAAACTGATATGTCGCCTCACGACATCTCTGCGCTTCACAATTGTCTGCTTCTTAAGTCATTGTCATGAAGGTCCTTATTGACACCGGGTGGCGGACAAATAGATTTGATTTTCCGCGATCATGAAATATCGTCATATGTAATTTTCCTTTGAATACATGAGAGTAGTATTGTCATGGCTTTCTGATTAGCAAAAACGAAAGTTAATGATCTCTTTACTAAACATTTTTATGGATACAGCGGTGGGATTTCTCGACTTTTTCAAATTGACGTCAAGAGCTGTTTGGCTCATGCTGCGAATGCAAATAGTTGACCTCGTTTTGGGCCTGGCGTGCCGAAGCATCAGGAAGACTGAGCCGATAAGAGGCTTGAGACCTTGATTGTCATACGTACTAGCTACTGAAAGTTATACAATCAATTTTGCTGAGATAAAAAAGCTTCATTGGCTTGAAAACTGAATTGAGTCGCTCAATCTGTAGGGTCTTAGTATGTCTACAGGATACCAACGCATAGAGCCTAGGGTATGAAAACGCCATTTAAAATTTAGTGTGAGGCACTTTAGACACAGCAATCGCATTTTTTCATGAGAAACGAGGTCACCTCTATGTCAATGCAGATGAGCGAGCCTCTATCTTTGCGCGTGGAGAGAAGGTTGATCTCCGGGTATTGCTGTAAAAGACAGCCTTCGCTTCATGGCGTATCAACCTTCATCCAGGGCATCATGGCCGGAGCGACGCGATATCTACTGAGAAACGCTTGTCTTGGACAGTGTTTGCTCAGTGATATGTAACGTATAGCTGGCTATAGACCCAGCCGTAAGTCTTATATGCGCGCTAGAAGAGGCACGAAATCTGCTAAGCAGTGCTCTATATTGACATCGCTGACTGTCTCCACAACCGATCTAAGATTGATGCATTAGAAGAGCTGCCTTTCTGCTGCATGTAAATCGGCAACTATTTACTTCAGCGAGAGCTGTGATAGACATAGCTCTATGATGCAAGTCAATATGAATATCGGTGCGTCAATATACGATCACGTCGAAGCAATTACAACACAACATCGCCGCATTTAAGCTCAATTGCGCGTAAAGACGAAACACGTTAGTTAAAGCCGGACAATGTTGATCCTTCTAATGAGATGGTAGGTGACTGCAATCTAGACCATCATTTAGGCCAGTATACGAGAAGAGGTGCTAAAAGCGAAGCGGCGCACAAGTACAGCTGAGGTTTAGCTCTTTTTCGATTGATCAAGCTCCGCCAGATGCAGATAATCCCGATGCGGTCAGGCCTAATTTAGTGTACATATTGCAGTTTGTGATGGTCTTCACCGATCTAGAAAGCGAAAGCAGCATCGATCTTCGCCGAAGGCTACCCGCGCAAATTTTGTGCCTTGGTGGTAAGACGGTCTTAAAAGCCGGGCAAACAAAAGACTTTGTCATGCTAAAACCGCCCAGCAAAGTAAGAAGATTGATCGACAGACTGAACACGATTAATAACATCCAAGAAGCACTCATATTTTGGCTGCCAGAAGCTCCGGGGTTAGTCTAATTAGCACTTTTGGGCTAGAGATAAACATATGACGCCCGTAATTGCCAGAAAAAAGCTTTCTATAGCCTCTTTTGGCATTAAGCGTCGGGTTTTGTTGCCTAAAAGTTCTGTTAAGATGTTAGCATAAGACGCTTGTCTTGCCAAAGGCCAGAATAGGCCGGGCATTGAAAGTTTTGCATCTATCAAACTTCCCCAAGTATGCAAAAACTAGTAAAGGAAGAGAGAGAGGATAATCGGAATTGCGATTAAAATAATAGCCATGTTATTGCTCTGACCATAAAAAAACGCTTAATTAGTGGCTCAAGAAAGTCAAGAAGGTTTAAATCGCCAAGAAAGGCGAAATCATCTCGAGTACTGGTGCCGAGGTTTATATCCCGGTGTAGTCTCTGCTCATAAGTCCCACGATATCATAAACGAAATGAAAAGTTAAGGGTGCGGGGGTATCGGGAAGAGTGTATACGTAGCACATGATTTGACTAGGATTAAGGTCACATTGGCTGAAGATGATAAAGTGTGTTTTTACGCCTGAATTGATGAAGTGGCAGGGCAAGACGCGACTCTTGATATGAGCTATAAGGCTCTGGCTGGATCCAGCTCGACGGAGTGATATCATTTCTGGGTAAAGCTCCCATCAATTCGATTGGACGACAACCATGATTGGATACCTGAGCAGATGATGACTGCCTATCCTGCTTGATTTGATGGAGTATTGCCGCAGACAGAGGTATCAGGAGAACTAGATATAACTTGTCCATGTTGCGAAATTCTCGGGGTAATCGACCGCTCAGGTACAAGGAAGTTTCTGAAAATTACAAGTGTCAGATATCGTACAATGGGCAAATATGTCTTATTTTCTTGGATATGTGGCTGTTTAACCATCACGTACCAAAGCGACAAGGTTTTTGTACTGGAGGATCACAAATACATGCCAGATTGATACGTTTGGTGTAAGTCACAAACGATGACCTGGATGAGTCAATTGATCAGAATGACGAGAGTTAGCCGATTTTTTCGAATATGATCCTCCAAAGGCAGTTAAATGTGAATCCTGAATTCGATTACCAGTTGAAAGATCATATACCGGGACACCTTGGCAGTTACGAAGCAGCTTGATTGTAAAAATTAATAAGTCTGCGCTTACAAAAAAGGGCGACTTGTGTAAGAGGTACGCTAGGCCAGATGTTGATAATGCGAGGAGTTTGGACATACCTATAGCGGACTACCTGTAAATTGATGGTCGGACAGAACACGAAACGTGCTGGCAAAGATGTGATGTGCACCGTGAGTGAGGATACAGCATGGCACAGGAGAACTATAATGTCCCTCCTCAAGCTAAGTAGCACGATGCTATCTAGGCCTCAACAGGAAATAGGCCGATCATCTTGGATAGTTAGCAAATTTGCACCACCGCACCTCAGTTCTGGTCTTGACGATAATTAGAGGCTTCGCTCTGAAGCTTACAGTAAATCGAAGGCTTTGTATCTAAGATGCTACGCATGGACGCGATAACTCAGCTAAAAGCACGGTGTTTGAAGAGAATGAACACGATGAAGAAGTCAAAACTCAAAATTTGGCTTTGTTCAATGTTAAACCTCAACATATAAACGCAAGTACTGCTGTCACCAATACCAAACTGCTTTCAAACTGTATTGGATCCTACAAAGTTAGACTCAGTGTATACCCTCCGCATTTTGTAAAAGTTCGCAGTGCTCTACGTGGGCATGTTATATACAAACTTCAAATTGTTAGCAACGAACCATACAACGGCACGTCCAAGCGAATTCGATCCCTTTCATAGGACAAATTTGCCTTTGTGTGGGGTGTGCCACGATTTTTGTCCCAAGAATCGCAAGCCAAGAAACTTGCTCGCGAATCAATGCGACTAGGCACTCGAGGCTAGATAACAGAGAACAGAACGGAAACGACTTAGAAACATCAAAGGATGCGACAGTTAGTGCGTAAAAGGACAAAGTTGCCTATATTTGATAGCGCATGTGTTGTGTCCATCGAATGCCAGACGCGAATTTTTTTAGGCAGAAAGCGTTTTGTACACCAAGACACTGCTTTAATCTTTTTCTATAATGAAGAAGATGAGAATTACCACAAAATTGGTATTCTTGCGTGACATCATCGCTTATGTCAACTTTGAAACGGACGGAATATTCGGAAATTAAGTAGTCCTGGAAGCCTGAAACTCCACTTTGGCATTTTTGCCCTGATGTCGCAGACACTTCATAATGATGACCAGCGTCTCCGGTAAAATTATGCTTGTCTCCGGGATTGAAAACGCGGGGCCCGCAAGTAGAGTTTAGCATGAGGTCCCTTGTAATCGCCGTTGAAGAGGTGTCATCAAGGAAAAACTGTAGGTTGAAAGACGGCCCTCACTGAAGTTGACGACATTTCTTTTGCCGAGCGAAATCATTCCGATCGACGACCCCACCTATACAAAGACTTTTCTGAAGCTATCGCAAGAAACTAGTAGAGAAGGCAGTATGATGTGTATGTGTACTTAACCTATGCAAGACAAATCATAGTAAAATTTTTAAATGGCATTACTACCACGAGTATAGTTCGAAGTGCCATGCACCGAACGTGTATTCTTTTGTACAACCATCAACCTGGCTGTTAGAGCTGCGCTTGTCTCGTTACTAAGCAGCCGTAGAGACCAAAAGGCGAATGTAAACGTGATACCCATAGAATCTAAGATATCCTGAGCAGCAATCACGACCGGCTTACTCAGGTAAGGCTCCATCAAATGTACCTCGTACTGTACTCTTGATCCTCATCAAAGATATTAATTGTAAGCTTCAGCATATGCTCGAGCGAAGAGTGAGCATGGAGTACATCAAGTACGCAGCGAGTACTTTACTTGCTCACCACCACGGAGGTGTTATGCGCAATTTCTTGAGTTTGTGGCTCAAAAGAGCGTGGTGCACCTCCAAAAGCCCAGGCTTGATAATAAGAGCCACTTGGGACCAGACTTCGTTGAAAGGAGCTCTTATCCTCCTAATCTTTTGGTGCCAAGGTTGGAAGCGGGTCAAAATGCTGTCACTCAGAGGGGATCGACACGCACGATGTGAGTACATTCTGTGAGTGAACGAGTTATTGTCTGACGGCATGGCAAGATAAAGCTGTCCCGTATTGAAAATTATACTGCTTATATTAGTTCTTGGTTTTGAGACTAGTACTACGTTTGACACCCGGCAGGTTTGTAATCGAGGTAAGCCCACGCTTCCACTAAGCGGAGTGTACATCAGCTGCGCTGCATACGAAATATACGCGATACCATGCTCATGGCTTCCAGCGTTGTCACGGATATAAATTATGCGGAGAAATAAATTAACTTAAAGAATACTCGCCACCTTAATATCTGATTTTCTACGCTATACATGTAGGTAGTATAGAACTCTTAATTGAGCACTGTAGCTCATTTTAAAGTCATCGTACTGCCAATAAGCTGTCACCGCCATTTGCTGCTCAGGTTATCGACAAGTTGTTCCGCCACCCCTTTTTGAGTCTTGTTTAAACGAGCACAGAATGTTTCGTCGGCTAAGGCTACATCCTCATAAACTATCGATGAATCTTAGGCTGTTTACTCCATAGTTAACTTTATCGCGTTCTGCGCTTCGAATAGCGCACAAGGCACGGGGCTAGTCCACGTAACCCGTCTAGCAAATTAACCTGGCTTTTGCATCCCATCATGCAAGTAACGCCACATTGCTGCTGCAACATGACGCCTCGACACGATTGACGATCGAGCAAAGGTCGAGCTTTTTAGTAATAATCAGTCCTATCTGATTAATAGTCTTCGATTAGGCAGCGGCTAGATTGCACAAGACGTAGATTGCAGAATCTGGTAAAACGAATTGGCCACATATGGTAGCCGCTGGTAACCCATGGGAAGAGTGTAGTATCACGCGAGACGAATACTGCACCATTTAAAAATGGCCGCCATGAATGCTTTTTCTGTATGCTTAGACCTCACATTTTGTGACGTATGAGCCTATCCATAAGCCCGGTTTCGACCAAAAGTAATATTTGAAAGGTTAGGTTCCAGAAGACCTACATTGCGCAACTACTGTTTTAATTGTATGATATTTTTCAAGAAGTTGCACAATGGGGGATTGCTCGAGCTTTCTCCCCCTCGCCCCCCTGCCTGCTATCATTTTCCTTTCGCAGTAGGAAGCAAAACAGCAGAGCCGAAGCCTATAGAGAAGAAAGAAACGAAGGCATGGCTTTAAAGCGAATTAACAAAGAGTTGCAGGACCTGGGTCGCGACCCGCCTGCAAATTGTAGCGCTGGACCCGTTGGCGATGACTTGTTTCATTGGCAGGCGACCATTATGGGCCCAGAGGACAGCCCTTACGCAGGCGGTGTCTACTTTCTGAACATTTACTTTCCGGCTGACTACCCTTTCAAGCCGCCTAAGGTCAATTTCACGACACGCATCTATCACTGCAACATCAACGCCAACGGCGGCATTTGCCTCGATATTTTGAAGGATCAATGGAGCCCTGCTCTGACAATCTCGAAGGTGCTGCTGTCGATCTGCTCGCTGCTTACGGACGCCAACCCAGACGACCCGCTGGTTCCCGAAATCGCGCAAATTTATAGAACAGACCGCGCACGTCATGATGCTACGGCCCGCGAATGGACTGCCAAGTACGCCACTTAGAGCACGCTAGGAGTAGATGATTTCGATCTTTTTCACGCGTCGGCGAGCAATCAGCCATACAATACTGCTGGTTGTAGCTGGATTCTGTTGCCAGGTGGTACTAGCTACTGCTGTGCAAGCGACGCGGAGATCGAGGACAGTTGATAAGGAGCAGGAAAGTGCAAGCGGAACAAAAAATACAAGTTTGGTTTGTTTATTGTCCTTAGGCAGGGTGTCACGGCTATTTCATTGCGGCATCCTTGATCTATGTCGAGCTTCTTTGTCTCTTGGGCCATAACATCTTGTATGTTTTGTCAGGTATAATCTGTGGCATGACTGTCTGTGGGGTCGTCTACTTAAAAATCTCTGCTGCCCCATCGCATTTTTCGTGAGGTGGGAACACTACTACTCGAAATGATTTTCAAAATACTACTACTACTACATATATGTCGTGTTTATGTACATATACATAATTGTCCCGACGGTGACAATGGCCGCAGTCGAGGACACACAATGCAGCTGGTGTCGCTCCGCGGACTGGCTGTTTAAATGTTCGACATGTGACCCACGTCAGGAGAAGACGCTTTGCTCCAATTGCTCGACGTTGTGGCACTCTCGGGGCTTTGCGCGCAGCCACCAGCTCACGAGCATCAATGGAAAGACACGCACCTTTCTCGCGTGGTCCCACGCTAGCGTGGCAAATGGCATTCTCAATTCAATGACGGGGGGGCATCTTGATACAAAGACTTCTAGCTTTCAGTTTTGCGGGATGACTGTAAATAATGTAGTGAATACATTACCAGCGGATACGACAAATGGGGAAGGAATGAAGCTGGATAGTCCAGCAACAGCAAAGAATAATGATTATAAACTGACAAAGTTAAAGCTCACAAAAAAAGAAGAAGCATTAATTGAGAACGGATGTGAGCCTAAAGAGGTGTGCATTTTAGTAGGCACTGAAGACGACGACATCACGGCCAGTGACGAACAGAACAAACCGAATACAAAGGCCAAAATCTCATCTTTTCAGAATGTATCAGCAGTCAATTCTAGTCCTGCTTCAGAAAAATCTTTAGCGCCGGAAAGTGCTGCGTCAAAAACAGAAAGAAAGTTAAGGCTTAGCGTGCATAAGGAGCAGAATAAGCCGCGTTCTCCATCTCGGACTTTTGCTGATATGGCTTCTAATACTGCAACAACGTCCGTGCCCGTTTCGAACGAATCGACACAAGTGTCAATTAATGCAATGCCATCCCCTGCGCGCAAACCAGCCCATGTTTCAAGCTCTGCTTTTTTTAAAGCATCAATTGACGCGGGCCCCGAACCTGCTTTAGCTCCACCGGCCCCAATTCTTATCCCAGTTTCATCGGTCTCAACTTCTGTTCACACGTCTACTGATACTTCTCCCATGCAGCAGCAAACAAATGCAATGCCTCGATCGCAACCAATAAATCTGGATAAACTGCTGCGCTTATTTCCTACAACCGATGATGTACTTATGGAGATGCTAGCAGCGCGAATCGAAAATGCTTTGGCGATTGAGGATGCGCTCATTTGCGCAAAAATTGGAAATTGTCAAGAGCCACAATGTCGCTCTGTGCATCAGCACTACGAACATTGTAAGCGCGAAGAAATGTGTGGACACCCCAAATGCTCCGAGATATATACATTATACACGCACCAGCATGAATGCGCGTCAAGAGTCAAGCGTGACGGCAGCAAGTCGGTGTGCTCCTTTTGCATTCGTATTCAGCAAAGGCGGAGCTTTGGCCTCTGTGTAGCGCTGGATCACTTAATTAGTGACCAACGACGGGCGCTTCAAAGTGCACAGAACGAAGCTACTCGCAATATCTATTTGCAAAACATCAACAGGTTGACTGAGCGCAAGCAACCCCTTCATGCGAAGAGTAATCGACTTAACCAGCTAGCCGTTGAGAGCAGCTTTCCAATTTTCAATTTTCCTAAGTATAACTGGCACTTCAGCGACAATGTCTTTGTTAAAGAAGAACCGATATCTTTGGACATGAACGATGGCAGTTCGAGTGATCAAATCGCAGCTGAGTCTGCAAACGGTAGTACTCTGGCTAAAATGTCAATTAAGCAGCCTACTGAACGTAAAGACGATGATAATTTTACTTCAGGTAAGCGGATAGATTATTAATGATCTTTAGCGACTAACTCTAAGGCATTATCCTATGTTTGTTCTTCAGACTACGATGCGATTGCCAAGGAGTCGCGAAACACACAAGATGACAACATACCGGGAACTTTTACCTTTAATACAGATTTAATCAAGCAGCTTTTACGGGCCAAGTCTGAAAGAGGAGAAAATGATGAGGTGGCGCAACGGGAATTTAATGGAGTGCTAGAGCTTGGTTTTGCCATTGTGGACGCTTCCTTCTGTGCTCCTTCCAAAGCACAACGATGTTTACTGAACTGTAAGTCTATTCTTGACCACCTTCAGCATCATCTTGATCTGGAGGTATGCAATCAGCCAATGTGCGGAGCAGTGGAGCACTACTTTGCCCATCTGTCTGATTGTAATGCTTACGCTCAAACTACAAGTTGTGAGTACTGCTTACGTGTGGATGAGCGCCGGCTATTACGCTCCGTTGACTTTATGGAGGCAGAGCTACCAGAAGCTGAAGCAAAAGTTCAGAGAATTATCAACGATATGACGGCCTCTTTCACAAACCACCGTCCTGAAGAACGAGAGCAGGAAATGATCCAATTGGAGGACGAGTTGGATCAAGCGGAGGCAAATAAGCAAGAATTGCTAGAAAAGCTCGACATCAGGCGTAGGGAACTTCAAACAGTGCACAGAAGAATGGAGATGCGTGACATTTTTACCACATCTAGCTATCAACTCCCAGTTCACTTTACTAAAACCCGACGGAGCTTTAAATCTGAAAGTAACCAAAAGCGACGACGGACTGACACTGTCAAACATCAACACTAGAGCACGTTTTGGACAATATTTTAACCACTCGACGTCGAATTAACGTGGAGTCCGTTCACGGTTGGACTCTGCAGTTTCTACTTAAAGATTAAAAGCTGGTGCAACACCAGCTGGCATGGCTTGCATTGCCCCCATCAGCTCCACTTGTAGGGCGGAAGGTGTCGTTACGCTTTTTCGCGTCCGACTTCCGCTCAAAAATATCCTGATGCTCAAGGATACCCGTCACCAGCGCCTTAGCGGCATCGTCGATGTGAATATTCTCTTTCGCGGATGTGTCGAACCAGCCCGTAAAGTTGTTCGTGTTGCAAAATTCATCCAGAAAATCCCGGTCCACCTCCTCCTTTAGGTCGCACTACAATAGGGATGGTACAGACACGAAAAAATCTTGTCACTTTTATCAACTTAGGCTCCACGAGCATAACTAATCGCACCTTGTTGCCACACAAAATGACTGGAAGTGGTTTGCCGTTTGGAAGCTCGACCTTTGAATCAATCTCCTTTTTCCACTTCATTTTCGTCAAACAAATATTAGCTCGCTTACCCTTGCATGAAATTTAATCCATTCCATGTACCTTCAGGATGCTGTCAAACGTCTCCGGGCGGGACATATCATACACCAACAGCGCTCCCAATGCATCCTTGTAGTACACCCGATTTAGCGCACGAAAATGCTCCTGACCAGCAATGTCCCATAGCTGCAAACGAACTGTCGTGCCATTCACGGTCACCGCCTTAAGTGCAAAATCCACGCCAATCGTAGTGCGGTGGTGCTCTGAGAAGGCGTCGTGCACGCATCTAAATGGCAAGCAGTCAGCTATTCCGCTAAAGTAGCGACGTGACTAGACTACACACCTTTTAATCACACTCGTCTTGCCTGTGGCGGCATCGCCTAGTACGAGCGCTTTAATTACGGCATCCTGCGCGGCACTCACTCGACGCTCCGTCATGTCGATTTCTCTTAAAAAGGGAGAAAAAACTGGGTCTTCGTTCTTTCACAGAAAAATGCACATGATCAATATTCAATGCAAGATTACTTATACTTAGGTAGCAGTACTGTCTTCGTGCTGATATAGTACTTTAGACGGCGAAAAGTGCGCATGAGCGACGAGCGCGCAAACGTCCGCACGCGCCCTCGGCGACGGAGTCGCAGTAGTGAAGCTGTTCTTAGCATGAATATGCTTGCATCTAATGATACTGAGAGCGCCAATGACAATCGAGATTGTATGATGGTGCCCAGCGACGTCATGGAGCTCCGACGCAGTGGGACCGTCGACCAAGTGGTGGGCAATGGGCGTCGTCTTAGTCGCTCAGAATTGAGCACATTTGGACAGAGTGGTGGATTGGGCTTATCGTTTCGTCTCAATAGTGCGGGTTCGAGCTTTCGCGCTGGTGCGGGCGTCCCCGTCTCGTCGTCGGCCTTGCGTAGCCATGCCAACTTTCTCATGATGGACATTGATACAGCTCGACAATCCGTGGACGCCCACGCTCGCGCCATGAGTTTTGATGAAGATGATGTCTCTGACGGTGGGAGATTGACTCGGAACATGCTTGGTGACTCGACTTATGGTGCTGAACGCTTGAGAAGAGCTTGTACGTTGCCAATGTGGACAGCTGTGAAGGCTGGGACTCATGATGTTGTGTATGTACTGTTTTATTGCTCTAGCCTCGTTAGATGCTAGTCCACCGTTACCACCGGATAGTACAATCTCGGCCGAAGAAGTGATTCGCGAGAGTATGGCGAGTGCGTTGAGTTCGTCCTTGTATACAGACAAGGACGAGTTTCGATTGCAACATCAATCACGGGCAAATGTAGTGGGTGGCCTTGCTGGAACGGTAAGCGACCGAGACGCAATGGCTTTGTCAAGGCATTCGAGGGACAGCTTGGTTTTTTCGTTTTCGAGTCGAAGTACTTTTCGGAGAAGCACTGTGTCCGAGCAAATGCTGTATGAGACGGATTTTTTTGAACCGGAACGTGAATTAAGTGCGAGGGAACTGACGGAAGTGCTGGGTGGCTCGGACAAAGATAGTAATAGCTATGAGGTTACGAGTATCAAAGAGGAAGAAGAAGATGTCAAGCTTGAAAATGCCAAGTCTCGATGGACACAGCATGTAAAACTTAAAGCGCGGAGATTTCTTTATGCAACCGTGGCAGGCAACAAGGATGACACTGCTGCTACTAGTGATGAAGTGGACAGCACGATCCCGTCGTCAGCAGAAGTTTGGGCCAGTAAACAGAAGCAGATTCTAGCACAAATGAGCGGTTGTAGTGTCCCAAGTACTGTGTCGGGACCCTCATCGGCTGCAACTACAGCATCGCCAAATCCTCCGTTGTCATCCTTTGGACAGCCATCGAATGGAAATGCAAAGTTTCAAAAGTGGAATCGATGGATGCACAACCAATACCAGCATAATTTTGGCAAAGTGATGCAGCGTGCCTTTAAGGATGAAATTTCTAAGCGGCATCAACAGCACTTTGCTTTTCCGGCAAACAGAGCCATACCGGATCCGACAACTTTAATCTCTATAGAGGAAGTGATAAGCAACCCGCGAATGATGCGTTATTACGCGGCGTGGCTCCCTGATCCAGCAGACCAAAGTAAATTATTCTTTCTGTGCTCATTTGAAGAATTTCGGCAGTTTTGGTGTACGTTGCGCGCAAATTATCAAAATAAGCCATTTGCAAAGGATGATGTGCTTATGTTACGCACATACGGCGTAAAAATTGCGATCAAATATTTGGCAAAGAACGCACAATTTCCAATCAACGGCTCGGACGATATTTGCGACGAGCCTCCCATCGTAGATAGTAGCAAGCTACGGTCTATAAAACGCGATCTGGCTGCTGGAGGTGAAGATGCCTTGCGAACATTTGACGATGTTGCTGTAAAAGTAAAACGGGTGCTTATGTTAAAGTATCCTGAATTCCGTAGTACGGAACTTTATACAGAAATGCAGAGGACCGTGGAGCGTGAAGTGATTTGCCTCGAAGATATATTAATGAACCACCGTTTTGCCAATTTCTTTTGGGTCTTCCTATTTCCGCACAACTATCATCGGGAAATCGCGCTGTGGTTAGATGTCGAATACGAATTTAAGCCAGCGTTTCGCATTTATACGGCATTGCTGAAGTCTAGTGGAAACTCAAGAATGGGTCTTTCATCCAAAAGTTCTACAAATAACGAGCGTCGCGAGCGCATTGAGCAGGCTGCTTATAAATGTCGAAAGCTGCTCAAGTATATCTCCAAAAAGTATTATGCTGGAGATGCAGAGATGCAAACCCTGTCGCGCACGCTATTGACGTCCTGTGCTCGGTTGCAAGCCGAACAAGACGCGATTCTGACGAAATTTAGCCTAATTCATCTCGAGCTGTATCACCGCTTTTTAACGAGCCGTGCTTATGTTGAGTTTGCATTGTACCCAAAGCTGTCCCCTGAAGACGAAAAGGATTCCATTGACGATCCTTGGCGGCTGTCGGCATTACTTATGAGCTACGGCTTACGTGCTCATCATTGGTCAGGTGGTAGTTCGAGTTCCTTATCATTTAATGGATCGTTGTCAGCTTCATTATCCAGTGTACGCGATGATGAAATGATAGCGCCAAAGAGAAAGACACTGGACTCTCTTCGTACTGCGCGAAGCTTTGAAGCAATATCCGGCGTACTCACTTTTGAAGCCGTATCCGTTCCCGTGGCAGTTGACGGGGGAGGAAACGGTATCGACAACAATTTTAGTGGCGTGTTCGAAGACCCAATTGAATTACACATAGTCCAGCATCCATTACCGCATGATCCGACGCCTCACGTCGTAGACAAGTCGGTAGAAAACTTCCTCGTTCCGTGGAGTTCAGATCCAAGGCATGTGGTACTTACCGCACCGTCGTGCCCGGCGCCTTTCGCATTTAACTTTCGTATGGGGGACAGTAGTGCTGGTGCCTCTGCTGCTGAATTGTTTGCAGCTTGTGTGGTTTTGTATAAGC
This sequence comes from Plasmopara muralis, assembly GCA_003676415.1. Lineage (NCBI taxonomy): Eukaryota > Oomycota > Peronosporomycetes > Peronosporales > Peronosporaceae > Plasmopara > Plasmopara muralis. Next base: position 82,214 of record RCHQ01000155.1, on the reverse strand, counting down.
CAGCTCCCCCACTATCCCGACGCGCGCTCGAGCTTTCGCAGATCGATTTAACTAGTGGGTGTCGATGGGTGCCTTATGGAGTGTGCGTACTGTCAAAATTTCCAATGGTAGATTTGCTTCGAGAGCGTTTGGCTGAGGCGTACGAATTTATTCTTGAGCTCGAGACGATCGCTGCTGCCAAGACTAATGGTAAAAGAATTGCACAGAGTATTGGACAACAATTTCGGCTAAATAAGAACGTCCTTGCAAAATTAACGCGTTCCGTTTCAAAAGAGCACATTTCACAGTATCACAAGCCATCACCGCTTCCAAATTCACCACTTCTCGAGGCGTCAGGTTTGACACCTAAAGCCACAGCTGCTTCATTGCTCGCAGCGCTTCCGCGTCTCGATCATTCCATTCGGCTTCTGTTTGACACACTTGATATCTCGACAGTTCTTCTTGTGTTCACTGCAGCATTACTTGAAAACCGCATTATATTAGTGTCTTCGTATTTCTCGGTTCTCATGAAGATCGGTGAGACCTTGCGAGCTTTAATGCACCCATTGTCGTGGCCACACGTGTATCTACCGATACTTCCTCGTCGAATGCTGCAGTATCTCGAGTGCCCGACGCCTTTTATCTTCGGGGCCGAAAAGCAAGCGCTCGACGATGCCCAGCGCCAACATGGTGATGACCTCTTTGCTGGAGCTGGAGAAGAACTCTTGGTTGTAGACTTGGACAAAGGAGCTGTAATACGTGGTGAGGTACCTTGCACTCTTCCTGACAGCGTACGCTTCCATCTTCGCGACGCACTATACGAGTGTCTCAAGCCAAATGTCAGTCGTTGTGACCATGTCTTTGCGCACCACTTTCCTAGTAGGCCTCTTGTTTTTCCAGAAGTTGCTATTCGTGGATTATTTCATCGAGCTGTGAATAAACTTATCGGCGACTTCGGCTACCACCGCTACGTCTGGACTGACGAGTTTGCTCGCAAGCGCACCGTCTTTTTCGATGAAGCGAGCTATTTAGCCGCCTCGACACCAGAGATGCGCGAGTTCCGAACGCTGTTTATCGCCACGCAAGCTTTTTCAGAATATACTGTGTCGCACCATGGGTTCGAAGAGCAACCTCGTCAAGTCAACAAGACTACAGATGCCTCCATGGCATCTTCTTTTACAAGTTCTACAACTTCGACGTCATCGTCATTCTCCGTCTTGTCGCTGCCGCGATAATCGGCTTGTTAGGTGCTAAAACTCGTGAGTGCATTTAATGGCTCGCAAGTTATATATTTAAGTGATGTGTGCGTTCCTGGGACACAATCTTGATGTTTTACTTGCTAGTCCCAAAATATGTGGTGCGTGAGATACGTCACCTGCGGTGAAAAACGCATGCCAATAATGTCGTCACTACCAAAAGTCCGCAAACCATGACAGGAGCTGAACCGACTGCTTGGCCAGATGTTATCGGTTCTGCTCGAGATGCGCTTAAAGCAACAGTCTTTGGCCGATAATCATGGCGGTGGCGGACCATCTCCTTGTCGATGATGGTATAAAGAATTGCAGCCACGCGGCTGCCACTGTGCTTAAGCATGGGTGCTTTATTCCACTCGCGAGCCACTTGACCCGCTACAACGTCCTCTTGATAAGTTTGACCTTGGAGCAGCACGGGATGCTTTCTTGCTGTCATTTCAGGTGTAGGCAGCAAAAATTCTTCTCCGCGCTCCACATACGGCGCGAGGACATCTTCGGGTGGCTTTGTATTGTTCGCTATCACATAGTCGACGGCATTTGCACCGAGATATGTCGAGAGCACTTTTAACGTTTTTTCCAAGGTATAGCCGTCGGTCTGGCCGTTCTGTGTAGTCACATTACTGACGTACACAGTCGCACCTAGACTATTTACGATGGCATCACGGATGCCTGGAACCAGCAACGTAGCGATGATGGAAGTGTAAAAACCTCCGGGGCTTAAAATAATGACGTCGGCATCCTCGATGGCACGTACCGCCCGCGGGTAAGCCTCGACGTTCTGGTTCTGCAAAAACACGCGTTTTATAGGTGCCTTCTTGATTTTCTTCTCTGCAGGCTCCAAAGGCGTTGCTAGGGGTTCTTCGCTCGAGTTGCTTGTTAGGGTCATGGATCCCGAAAGAGATTGAGCGGCTTGGTCCGGTATAAAGGGACTACGCACATTTACCTCCGATATAACAATAGAACCGTCTGTAAGCTCAGCACACAGCTCGGTACTTTCGAGTGTAGCTGGTAGCACCGAGCCGTTGATGTTGAGAATGTCGGAGATTGACGAGACTGCACGGTCAAAACCACCTTGCAAGTCAGTTAGCGCTGCCAAGAGCAGATTTCCCAAGCTGCAGCCTTCCATAAAGTTTTCACGAAATCGGTAATTCATCAGCTTGCTCAAGAGTTCATCTAAATGAAGAGACACATTGTTAAAATCACGTGCGGCAAGATGAGGCTGCAGACAATTACGAACCGGAATCGGACAGCGCCACAAGACAATTGCGAATGTCCCCAGGTGGCAGGATGCCAAGGTTTTTGCGAAGAGTACCGGAATGGCGACCCGAGTCAAACACTGTAAAACGAGATAGCCGCGTTGGTTCGATTGGACGTGAGAACACTGTGGATACGCACCTGTGACGATAGCCGTAAGATCTGCGGGGTAGTGACGCAATTCTTTAAGCAGCACAGCCAACCCCGTCCCGCCACCGATTGCTACGATCTTGGGCTGCAACATTTGCTGGTCTGATAGCTTAATGATCGGCATGAGCTGCTCGATCGACTCGATCTAGCATTCGAAAGAATCAACAATAAGTCGCGCAATCCAAGACTAAGCGTCCTTACTTGAAAGTTTGCTTGTTCCATGTCATCTGTAGGCATTATACGCGTATACTTGCCAAAGAGCTACAATCAAGAAGCGATCGTTAGCTTTGGCATTGAGGAATTCCTTGTCTATTACACGCACCATACGAACTGTGAGCATTCCCACGGTATTGGCTGCTTTAATCTCGTAAAAGACTTTGCGGCCCACGAAGATGACAGCAGACGGCGGGACTTGAACTTGCCTTGTAAGTTGCTTCATAGCGCTCGTGAGTTGTGCCAAGCTCGGGTTGGAATTTACATGGACAACTTGACGAAACAAGTCGTCGACGCCGAGCGCTTTCAGCCGGGCACGCTGGACGTCTGGTTTGCCGATCAGTAGCACGGCCAATTGGCACGCTCCATCGTCCTGTAATTCCAAAAGTGTCTTGCGAGCCCCAGGAAATGGCGTAATTCCTCGGGCTTCAGGGACATTGCTTTCATAGTAAGCTGCGATGACACGGTGTGCCTGAGCGGGCGATAAGTTGGCAGGGACGAGGCTCTCGATAAAGCGCGGAAAACGTTTCCGTAGGCCATATGCGTTGCGGAACGTTTGCAGCGCTTCAAACGCGGCGGCGTTGGTCGGAAACGCACCCTCCGCCACCAATTGAGCCACGCCGCGATCAATGGCCAAGTGCGATAAGAGCTTAGAGTGATCGTACAGCACATCGTCGAGTATCATGGCGACCGCACGCACACGACGGTGACGTGGACGACGAGATGCAGACTCAAGAGACTCCTCACCCCCACGCATTCTGCTGGGATGGCAGTGTCGTGGACGCTTGGTCGGACAGCAAGTCGCATCCGACATGTGGGACAGATGAGGTTTAAACAGACAACTTTTATTATTACTAACAAATCAATACTATTATTCAGTTACTATCTACCGGCGCTGCAACATGCGCAACGCGAGTTCTTCTTGACTAGCGATCGCGTGGTGGTCAACATTGTTCTTTCTCCCTTCATCGTCTTCATTGTCACTACAATCGGACAAATCGTCGGGACTACTAGTGGCCTCTGCGTCCTTCACGTCTCCGTCGCCAGAGTCTGCCGCAAGATGCACGCCTTCGTCTTCACTCTCATCTCGACGCTCACCCTTGACTTTGAAGCGCTTCTTGTGGTGCTTAGCACGCACGCGCTCCTTCTCGAGACGACGATCGTCCGCATCCTTTGCGGCAAGACGCGCAGCCACCTGTTCTGAGTATATCTTGGCGTGCTGCGCCACATCTGCGAATTCAGTTTCACTGCCAATACGCGCCGCAAGACGAACCGCTATGCTGGAACTATTGCCTTCCTCGTCAAATACAATTTTAGAAGCGTTCACGACATCAGGATCAACACGCAGCTTTTTCATCTTCTTCTTGCGCCGACCAAGTGCATCTTCATCAAGCGGCTCGTCGTCCTCGTTCCAGTTATGTACCCGTTTCACAATCATCAACGAGTCTCCTTCCTCTTCTTCCTCTTCAACTCTCTTTTCATCCTCCTTCTCGTCCAACTTTTCTTTAGTCGCTTCCTTTTCCTTTGAACCTAAAGCCACCAACTGCCGTGCTAACCGCTTGCGCTCCTTCTCCGCCTTAATCTTTTCTTTTAATTGCTGCAGCTTTCGATTCACGTTTTTCTTACTACGCAGTTCGTCACGTAATGTTTCGTTTCCTCCCTTTTCGTGCTCAGTCCTTAGTGTAGATAAAAACGGCATTCGTGGAGCACCAGGAAGTCCCAACGACTCGGCATATGCATCGAGAGACAGAGCAGTGGCATCAAATACCGCACGATCGGGCTGCAAGTACACCGAGCGCACATACGACATGAACGCTTTTTGCGCCAGCGCCTTGATTTCCTTGTCGCCAGCCACCACGGAGGCCACTTTTTGACGGCAGCTCGTAGTCTTTGCCGCATTCAACTTGGTTTCACGAATAGGGACCTTAGCGTCCTCCAAACGATTAATCATACCGTCCACTTCCGACGGGACGAGACACATCAAAGCCTTCCCTTGCTTGTTATATCGAGCCGTACGACCAACTCGATGAATGTAACTAGACGCGTCTTCAGGACAGTCAAGTTGCAAGACCCAATCAACTTGTGGAAAGTCCAGACCTCGTGCTGCAATGTCCGTCGCAAAGAGCACTGCTGCCGGTTTGTTCAGAAATTCGTAATACACCTCAACACGCCTGTCTTGCTTGTACTTGCCGTGTAAGGCACAGAGCGAAATCCCAGGCTGGAGCTTGCAAAAGACGCTGTAAAAGAAGCGCACTTGACGGCACGTGGACAAAAAGACAATTGTTTTTTGCTTCAGATGCGACTTGATAAAGGACAAGAGCACGTCTAATTTGGATTCCAATGGCGTGACGACGTAACTTTGCTGAAGGCCCTTAGGCGTAGCATTAGCAGAGTGATCGTGCACGGCCACGTACTCGGGCTCGCGCAAACTCAGTGCCGCCAAATTCTTGACCGATTTGGTCTGCGTAGCGGAAAAGAGCATCGACTGCCGCTCGCCCGCGGGTGGCAAGTGCTCTAGAATAGCCGTTAACTGCTTTTGAAACCCAAGATCAAGGATGCGATCCGCTTCGTCCAAAACCAACATTTGCAAATTGCTAGCATCAAACGATGGTGTCTGTTCCATATGTTGTAACAACCTGCCGGGCGTGCACACGAGTAAATTCATCCGAATGAGGCGTACTTGTTCCTCATGAAAGTTCTTGCCACCAATGACCAGGCCCGCCGAGAACGTGTGCGCTTTACCCACATTACGCAAGACTTCAAATATTTGTAGTGCCAATTCCCGCGTCGGTGAAATGATAAGGGCTCCTAGTCCATCCTCAACACTCCAGCGGAGACGAAAGAGCTTCTCAAGTACCGGTAAAAGGAAGGCAAGCGTCTTGCCCGAGCCTGTTTTGGCCGCTGCCAGCACATCGCGTCCCGCCAGTGCATGTGGCAAGGCACCAATTTGTATCTTGGTCGGTGCAGAGAACCCACAGCTCCTTAAACCGCGTCGAGTTGCCTCGGACAGAGGAAACAGGTCGAAGCTGGCGGCCGCTCCCGATTGTGAGCCGCGCGCCGGCGTTTGCTCAGCTATGCGCGCTTCAAGTCGTTCGATCTCAAGACGTTCACGTTCGTTTTGTTTCAGCTTCATGGACGCTGCATCTTCATCTAGCGGAAGCGACCGCGATGTCATTTCGAAGTGGGTGAATGATTGATTGGCTTGCCTTGTCATGCAAATAGTTTCTACTGCAACGAAATAGTATAGATTAATGGTCTGTCACTATCCAGAGACAAACTTTACGTTTATGACTAATATTTTTTCTTGTAAGATTCGTTAAATACTCCGCATTCTTAGTAGTATACTATCGAGATAGGAAAATCTGCCGCGATGTTAATACCTGCAGCTTGCATAATCACCCTTTTTTACCGTAAATCTTACAAACGAGATGAAAATCTAAACACACAACAATACGAGCCTCCATCGCTTCACATCGTCACCAATGAGCAGTAGAGGACTATATTTGTTTTCTTACCACCTCAATTTCTACTACGTCGCTGTCTGGTTGGCTTTTGAGCTTGCGTAAAAAGTCTCGCTTGGTGAGCTGCCACAGGTGACGTAAGCTCAATGTCTAGCATATTCTGAGGATACACATGGCTGTGCCAAGAGCTTCTTCGTGGAATAATCTAAGTCGTCATCAATATTGTAGTCGGCTTGATCGACAGAGCCAGCCAATATAATTTATATGAGAGCGCTGGTCATGCCTGTCGTCCAAATAATGAATTAAGGTAATAAAAGCGCAAAATTTGGGTCGTCGGTTCTGTTTCAGCGTTGGCGTCGTAAGGTGTGAGAGTTGCTGTAAAAAATATTTAAAAGATTGCTTGAGCCTAGTTGATGTCACAATATTTGGTTCTGTACGCTGATGCGAAGAGCGGTGCTCTGCTCGTCACGCCAGCGTACTACTTTTGCTCCACAGCACTGTATCGCACTGTCAGCCAGATCCTAATCTCGTTGACTAAATCCGTGCTCAGTCTTTGTGGTTACGTTTAAGCCCCCTTTTCAAATTGAAAAGTTTTTTTACTTCAGGACGATCTTGGACCAAGCACACTTTTTCGCTAAATGTAGACGTCGTTGCGTCAAAGCACGATTGCATACGACACAAAATGTCACTCGGTGATTCCGGTCTTGTCAAAGAGAAGAGAATGAGGTATGGTGCTCATCAAGCAGCACAGATAGCCTCGTCTGTAACGAGGAGTATATTGACTTAGCCATGACGAAACAGTCTTGGATGTGAGATCTCTAAGATTGTATTGAATTGTATAAATACCAGAAAGTAGACATTTTTATTGAAGTCTACGACGGGACATTAACCGCCATTAAGAAGGGGTATATCATTGACTAAGGGCAACTATTCGAGCGGTCTGCTCGGGGAGTACTTGGTCGCATTTCAAGGGCTTTTAACGCGTCTGCGATTGTTAATCCCATGACGCAGTTGATCAGTCTTCACAGGGCGTATCATAGACATAATCGTATACTATTTTTTTCGTAGTCGTATAGTGCATGCGGGAACGGACTTGTAAAACCACATTCTCTGCGTGCGAGCATTGCTCGAGTGCATGCCGACGCATGACGCTTTTGCAGACAAGTGCATCTTTGGCGTGGAAGACTCCCTTATTAATATTTTTACTGCAAAGCAAGACCTTAAGACAGCCGATAGATAACGAAGCAATTTGCGCCATACTGCGGGTGCAGTTATTTACGGCGACTGCTCAGTGATCGCGTTGTTAAGAATGGCCTGCGACAAAGAAAAAAAGTAAAGCAACACTCAATTACTTGTCATTTCAATCGCAGTGGTAAATTTTGTCTCGTACTACATTGACAAGAACCTCTCAGTGCTTAACGTGTGATTCTACACTTAGACAACTGTTCTCGATAGCGCTTTATATCTAACTAATCTTTCAAGTCTACTCATTGTCCGCTCTTAAGCTCCTCCTGCCTTCAGCACTGTTCTCACTAATGCTCTGCTAGAAGTAAAGCGGGTGTATTTGACTTCCAAGCAATCCTCGGTTCCTGGCCCTCCAGCCTCGTCATATTTAGATGAGGTCATATCTTTCATTGGGTCAAAACCAAACAGTGCCTTATGCCATCAAAGTTAAGAAGATGCGTACCTAGATCCACCGGGATTCAGGTCTTAAAGGCCCTCTTTCCTGTCGCTAAGAAAATTGTGACATTGTCATGTTAATTTTCCGTAAGGTCTAACCATATGGCTAGTGTCGAACAAAATTTCCGATACCTTAGTATCCAGCAGACAACTACACGCATACTGTTTTTAGCTCTATCAAGCATCATGGCTTGGCTCTTAAAAGCTTTGGGATCTATATTACAAATGGTGCTCGCAAGTCTTGCTTTATGGTTGCTGAAGCGGCATGGGCTGTCCTTATCGACTCATGACGTACATGAGGATCTTTCGACGAAGTAGATCTTTGTACAAGCAATAAGGTGTTACGTACAAATCAACAATGACCTAGTGAGCATGAAATATTACGAGAAGCAAAAACGTTTGATTTGTTATGGATGGGCCGATTACGTAATAAGGAGTAGTTTTGTTGCTACGTAAAGCAGACACACTTGAGTGCTTTCAACAATTAGTGCTGAATTTATGCAGACAGTGGGGAGAGCAAGTAGGGAAAAAAGATCAAAAGGATGCATACATTAATGTCGGAATGACTAAACATTTTGCGCATGTTGACACCCAAAAAAAGTACCTATCGACTATATGTTACAAGCACAAGTCTGTCGAGTTTGCTTTATATTTTTATCGGACGTATACTCACTCCTGAGCGAAACAGTTTGAAGCAGGCATCTAATAGTAAAAGTCTGATTTGGTCATACAACGGAGCTATAAGTGGCTCAATGGATGTGTGATTAATGCATGTGGGTACTATGTAAACGTTTTACTGCTAAAAACACCTTATACAAAGTTACTTTCAAACGTTATAATATGGTCATTTTATGCTGTCTACGAATATTTTGGTAGCGCTTTTTAAAACTAATATTTGAACCATTCAAAAGCAAGTGTTTGTGTCGTTTAATAAATAGAATATTGAATCAAGCGCATTCTAGAATGTGTGTTGAAGCCGAATATGTTGTTATCTCCTGTGATCATATCAAATTGAAAGCGAGTATTGTCTAAATGTGATACGGAAAGCGCCTAGGAGTCAGTGATTATGATGCCGAGTATAGGCATTAGGGCACAGTTCTGTGCTTCAATTTAAACGTCAAGCTTTGTCGATTAATTTAGCGGGATATCGTTTCAACGATGTTAATGCCTAGCTTTTGGTGGCCACTATATTTTTTTTTACTTTTCTCAACTCTTGTGGTCCTCATTTCTACCGCGAGTGCAAATTTTCTACTGTGATCTCGATTGATGTTCCCTCAATGTATGCAGCCGATATGGAATGACTCGTCTTTTTCACAAAATCTTTGCTCTCGTGTTACTAAAGGTTAGAGCTGGCCAAAGCGCTGCATATGCAAGGATTCGAAATGACACTACAGGATATAGTAGACATCGGTGTCATTCTGATCGCATTGGTATAAATGCTTTAGCGTGGAAAGACATTTATTTCTTGTAAGTGAAGCTTTTCATAGCCGCTGGCGCCACAATAGGAGGTATGGCATTCGACCCGAATCTATTGCTTCCCTAGCATGTTGCGTCAAAGTATTTTTATTAGCGCACTAGCCTGGGCTTAACATTTTGCTGCCGCGCCAAAGTTACCACCATGCGGTTTGATGTGAGCTCAATGCGTCTCGGTTTAAAGTGTAAAATCATGTCTTTAAACGAATAAATTTGCGACTGCCTTCAAAAGACCAGCCCAAACTTTAATTCCGTTGAGATGACGTAAAAGGAATAAAATATTAATTACTCGTCACTAAGCGAGTTGTGTGAGCCTTGAAGGCTGCCGCCATTCACAAAAATGTATTCTTTGAAAGCTTAGAGTGACCAAAATAGTATGGAAGCATCGTGAATTGCAGCTCGCTCGTATCTGCTACAGTGGTTAATTTCTTTTCTCATAGTAATGTGCTAATTATTCGATTTTGCTGTCCGCGAAGACTACTTCCCGCGTGACACATAACGAGAAAACTTGATTTAAAAAGGCATAATTCCATCGCATTTAGACGCTGGCTTAAGGCATACTTTATCACTTCGTTTATTCTTTTTTATCAGTTTTCTTGGCCTCGTGATAAGCCAGATGACAAAGTTGGTTTGCACTCTCTATGGAATTTGTCTCAAATGCTTTCCGGCATGTTTACATTCGCGGCTCATTGAGTGATATAGTTCTGAGAATGGATAAATTTTGAGGTTGTTCCAGCCTAAAAGCATAGAATACATGGAAAAGCTCTGCAAAACGGAATTACCGCATTTCTCTACAAGAAGTTCTTGGCGTCCGTAAAGGCACTTCTGCTTCACAATGCAGTTCAAGCAAAAGTGCCGCTGACCTTGACAGTCGCGATGAGCTTGGGTAGACCTCTCCCGCATCGGCCTTGCAATTTTCAAATGAGAAGGGGCAAATCTTTTGGGACTTAATAAACGCATTTGAGACTGCTTTACATTCTGTTCTAATGGTCAGGCTACGGCTATTTTGGGGAAATATTGGATGGAATCAGTGAAGAGGAAATGGACTTCTTCGATCATTTGGCTCATGAGCTTAACATTCAGATCGCCCGCTACGCGTCTCAGCCCAAGGTGTTCAAACTTTTTAAAAAATCTATTTTTTTGTGAGGTTTAGGCTTTGCTAGCTGCTCAAAGCGTACAGCTTTATGGTCTGTTTAGTGTTACATCAGCTTTCCTATGACGCTTATACACATCTTTCAGCAGGACTGAGCACAGAGACAGCGCTTAAGAAATTAGGCCAAGGGAACCAACCTTAAGGCTGATATAAGTTGAACAGCATACCAGCGCTTCAAAAGAGTGTTTAAACACATTCTTGTGACTCTATTGCGTTTCTATCAGGATCCTGAAAATCGCAACGCCTCTCAAGATGTCTACTTTTGGCTGAGAGATATGTTTTGTTTATTCTGGTCGTAGATAGTCATAATTCTTACCCTGCTAGTTGTATATGCTGTACACACTAGCCCGTCAGCGCTCTGCTTTCGCTTCTTTTTTACATGTAAGAGGTAAGACATCAGCCGAATTTTTCGCTGATTTGCCGGAGCAGAAACAGATCAGCTACCCAACACTTTCCTCTGCATATGCCTGGTCGATAGGATGGCGTCTTTCAACACACGCAGCGCGAGACTTTGTCATTTCGAATGAGCTGCCAAAGCACCACGTTACGAGAGAAACGAAAGGTCGCGCGCATGGCTGCCAAAGCCAATTTGCAGCCGTACCGGAAGCATTCCTCAAAAGAACCACACAAGGAGTTAAAATCTGGAATCAAAGGGACCGAATTCTTCAAGCTCACGACGAAAATCATCATACCGCTCGGGTTGTGGCTGGCCTGATTACCAGGCACAGAGCGGATGAAGCGCAATCAAAAGGCAAGATTAACTAGGACCACGAATATGATAAAGACGAAAACTCTTTCAGCGCTTATCCTTTAAAGACCTTGATGGTGAGTGTAGTTTGATCATGAATCCAAAGCCTTGCAATACGACATCCTGTATCATGACTACACGACCTTGAAAAAGGACCTTAGAAGAAATATTGGGCGCGTTAAAGGTTCAGACGCGTTTTTATTGGCGTGTACAGCTTAGAAAATGTACATTAGTATGTGAGACAAAGCGTGGATCAGAAAATTGGGAATGACCATCGAGTGCTCCGTGGAAGGTCGTCAGGTAATGTGCAAGCAAATCAACGAATTCAGTAACTGGGGTGACCTGTATTTCATCACTCTCCCAATCTCACATTTCTTATAATCGGTCGATTTGCCACGATAAGGTGAGCAGATAAGGTAAAGGTCAGACGATTGCCACGAATTCTGAGGAATATTTGCTCCATCACACCAAAGCTAGTGGAGCTTTTTTTTCCTGAGCATTTTATAGCTTTCTGAACCAATGCAGCGCGCTACGATGGTGTCTAAGTTTAATCCAATACAACAACCAAACGAATAAAGATAGCTCAACACAAACTTTGGAAGTGCACATTGAAGCTGTCAGTAAATTTGGGATAGGCTTGCGAATTGCGCGACGTTTGTTTTGAGTATGGCACATGATCGCGCCCGGAACTAAACCTCCATAACTTAAATACATGAATTTAACGTCCAATCAATACCAAAGACGTACAATAGCACCCAAAATTAAAGGCGATGAGAATTTGTCCCCCGCTGATGGTGACAACGGATTCAACAACAGTACCAGTTAAGTAAAATAGACATCATAGAAAGCGATTGATGGCCGAACAGACAAGAACAACACGACCCTTAAGCTTCAGAACGTTAAAGCAAGTATTGTATTTTTATGAGTACTATTTTTCTACTCGCGCATGAGCTAGAGGACGTAGCCATGAGATTATCCATTCAAATTAAGAGCAACTTTACGGAAGCATTAATGGCCTCCAAACTGCGTAAATGTCTATGTATCAAATACCAGCTAGCTGCTCAAAGTTGTAAAAATATGATCGCTTAGTGCAAAGTCATCTAAACGTAATTGGTATACAAATTGGAAATGGAGCACAAAATTTTACGTACCTGGAAGTCGCATTAGATCACTCACTCTAACATATTTAGTTCAAGTGTTGCTCAAGCTTGGATTCATATAGTAGGTGGGAATATATCGCTAAAAGCGCACGCATTTTTAATTACGTTGTCAGTTTACTTTCTTTGGTTTTTCTATGGAGCGGCCTGAAAACTATCTAATATACGGTGCATCTTTTGTGCTTGCTAATATATGAGATGTTCGCGCAGACAGCTACGCTGTAATCTAGCATTATCCTTATAATGAAAAGATGACAAGGATTGAGCCTGTCATTCTAAACGTCTTGCAAATATTACAGGGATTGGTAGAGTAAGTGGTTAACATTATCATCAGTATCGATTTAATTTTGTACGGATTGATTTCTTTGCCCGCGAATTACAATATGGAAAAGAAGAACAGGCCAGCGAGAAAACAATATGTGCCAATGTGTAAATTAAGTAATGTTATGGTGTAAAGCGTGGAATGCTTTCTAGACACTATGCACGGTGGATTTGGCTTACAAACATGTCTTGACATATTGATTGACATTTTTATTTAATAAGCACTTTGACGTGTTTGCTCGGGTATCCAATTCAGTAATAATGCCTCGCAATTTGCAGACATTGTCTCCGCTCTTTTGTCGAGTATCATTGACCCAATTTTCTCATTCTCAAGTTTTAGCTCTTACGATACGTGAATGGACTTGATGAAGTAAGGAGTTATCTAATACTTTAATCATACACGAATATGATTATCTTATAATAGAAGAATAGGAATCAAATAGCCGTATCTTAGCTCGCATATAAGTGAACAACATATAGTCGATAAATAGACAATTATGGGTCAAAGCTCATTTGGGCAGGCCCTGCTCGATTTATGGGCTTAGTTTCCAATTACCAAAGACTGTTACACTTCCCGAAACCTAATTTGAGCCAAGCAATCAACCCATCCAGCCCATTACACCTGGTAACACATCCCTACCACTTTCACCATGGCCCAAGACCGAAACTTTAGCCTTCTTACACATCTCACGAGAAATGTGGAAAGTCTCGCAACAGTATCTATAAAGCTCAATGTCGCAATACTTTGCTGTGTCGGATGTCCAAAAAAAAACGTGAGATGCCCTCGGCAATCTTGTCCTTGGTGCACAATTCCGATGCCATTTCATTGCAATCTTCGGTCTGCACTAGAGCTGTCTCAATAGAGTCGCGCTTGCATATTGCAATACTTGCGCTTCAGTGAGGCACGTAAAGAGGAGTTTGCCAAAATGACACATTCTCTGTGTCTGGCGTCGAGTACAGGATTATCCGCTGCAGTACCGCGGTGGTCACGCTGGACCATCTTTTGATGTCTTGCACTCGATGCGCGAAGACCGAGAATCGTGTGACTATATACTTTTCTCGATACTTAATCCGGTCCCTTTACATATTCTAGACCACTTACGTAAACCGACCTGAACAATAGGTTTGAAGAATGTTACCGACAAAGATAAAATAAAGGGTCCTCAAGGACAGTCGGATCTTCAAGTCCAATTGTGCTCGAAGCACATGCTTATGTCACTACTGCGAGCTATAAGTTGATACATTTCGTTGTTAGTCTTTACATCTGTAGTGTCCGACGAAAACCACGTATGCTTATGGATTCAGCAGCAAGCCGTGTGAAACGCGATTACCGCGCCACACCAGACAAAGCTAGCTACGATGGGTTATGCTTAACAGCGCACTCCCTCCGCTTGATGGTGCGGCTAGCCTTGTTAACTTAGTAGCGTCAGATGATGTCAACCGTTGGCCTTATCCTTTCTAAGTGAGGAGCAAATTGGATAAGGATGAGTGCGGTCTTGCATCATGCGAATCGTCACCCTTCCGGCAAAGAATACTTTATTGAGCCCATAATTTTTTTAATGGTAATTTTCTTGTGACATAGTTTTCCATGCCTGGCATGAAGTCCATCTCGTGCTTAATTCGAACATCTCAAGGTTGTCTTGACAGTTAATTATGATCATTTTATCAGTGTATTTGTTTAATCTATATAAGCTGGGCTCTAGAGCTAGGCGCAGCGTACGCTGTTTATAAGTCTAATTTGAGACATTTTCGTCTAAATATGACTCAACTTACCTCAAGAGTAAATTCATTCGTTGTTCTCAAGACTTGTGAGACAATCCGGTCTTAAATTAAGCCAATGACATAGTAGCATCGAATTCTAAAAGACTCAGCAGCTCTTGCAATTCTAGCAAATTCTCGAACCTGCCGCAACACGATGACAAGTTGATTTCTTTAAATAGGATTTCTTTGTCAACCACGAGGTACTCAAAGACTGTTTACGTATCGCAATTCTGTTCTGTTCTATCAAAGCTATGTAACCCACTTTTGGCAATACTTCACTCTATCAAAATTGCATTCTCCACTATGTCTTGTGAAGCTAGTGGCGTTATGTTCCCTAGATTATATACGTTATTTTCAGCGTCTTCGACAGCGATTTCTAACTTGGAAAACTTAAAGGATATCGATACGTCGACATTTGTGGAGTTGTCAGTATATTCAAGATTTCCCGTGTTAAATTTGGGCAAATGTTTTTTCAGACTTCCTTTTAAAGAAATCAAATGCATGGGGTAAGATCTATTCTCGTAATAGGTCTGGTGCGCGGGATCAGAAAGCTAGCATACATGCTTTTTCTCTGCCAATCGATCAAGAGCTCGCTTTTCTTAAGCCCAAGATTAAGTCATACTTGTTCGTGCCAAGGACAAGAAATGACGCTGCGCTGCATATTTACAGCCGGGTCTATTATTCATTGAACGTCTAGAGTCGTCCCGTTCGCCATTTGAGCTACATCTCACTTGTTTCCAGCTGCCTTCTTTAGAAAATGAAACGAGCCGTACAAAATTGTTTGCTTGCGCGCAAAAATCATCGACTTGAGACAGTATTTCATAATCTTGCTCACGTATGTATACAAGTGTATACAACCAGCAGGCTACCGCTGTTGTCCACTTTTCGTCAAAAGCTGCCAAGTTTCAAGGACTAAACTTGCATGGTGCATAAGCCAAATGTCCATCTCCATTTTAAAAGTTCTCACTGGTCACTGTCATCTATCTAGTCCTTAGGGCATGGTTTTTGCAGCGACTTTATATAACCCTTTAATAATAAAGAGACCCGATTCGTTTTTTTTTAAAGACACTACTTGCTCGGTAGCACTAAAATTTACTAGGATTGAGCTCAAATAGCGG
Source organism: Plasmopara muralis (assembly GCA_003676415.1). Lineage (NCBI taxonomy): Eukaryota > Oomycota > Peronosporomycetes > Peronosporales > Peronosporaceae > Plasmopara > Plasmopara muralis. The sequence goes on along the minus strand of RCHQ01000155.1, from coordinate 66,493 downwards.
CTCCGCGGACATCATTTTTCAAGGTCTCTTCAGTCGAGGAGTGTCCATCCACAACATTCTAGAAGGGAAATGGGCTTGTGGCCGAATATGTTTTTAACAGTGATTTAGATTATATTATCAATAGTTGTTCTCTGCACTTGCAAAATTTGCATGCGGATTAGACCTGCCCTTTGGAAGTCCATGAGCACTGTCACCTTTATTTGTCCGGGAAGTGGCGCTTTGGGAAATTAGGCCGTCAACTTAATCTATAAATATATTTATAAAGCTTGCGTCTTCCTTGCTTGCTTGATAAAAAGTATGAGCGCAGACAGATCACAAATTCTTTTGAAGAAACATTGCCCTTGAAAGCTATTGCATGCGTCTTTCAGATCTTAAAGCACAAAGGCAATGCGATTTTTCAATTCAAGATTAACCCTTAAGTCCGGTCCTCGAAGTCAGAGATTGGAAACGGCACGCACACCTGATAGATTGTAATTATAGTCGCGTTTCCTTTGCCTACTTAATCTCGGAATTGTTTGATTTTCCGTTTTATAGACGTAAGATCGTTACGGTTGTTGCTACCTCTGGAGCTGTGCTTCCCCGAAGTTGATAAATCAACCTTGCTTTGAAGCTTAATCTTCGTGACCGCCTAGCAGCATAAACTGCTGTAAATACAGCCACCTTGCAGTCTTATTTGAGCCAGTAAGCTTTTCGAGCAGCACGAGCTAAGCGTTGAACAGGTTTAAAAGAATAGATCGCAATCAATCGTGACACCTTTGCGAGGATTCAGTGGCACCGACTGATAGGTTGAGAATACTAAGGTCTTCCTCTGCCGCTCAAAGAAAAATTTGACATCTAATGTCACGTTCATAGACTCCTCAATCGTGAACAAAATTTTGCGAAGTGTTATAAGTCGAAATTTTGAAAAAAATGAAGCTGCATACAGTGCTTCCCACTTCTTTGTTACAGCTGTCTCACAAGAGCCCTAAAATTCGTAAGAAGGTTGATAGAGTTATGTTGGTCAATAGTTCCAAGCGAGAACTCGCTGAAGCCGTCTGTGAAAGAGATGATGGCTTTGTAAAATCAAAAAGGAAACCACTTGAAAGCTTGAGAGGAAGATAAGTAAAATTTTCTCTCCATCAGGTACGTTGCCGATGCCTTCATCAACTTTTTGAAAGCTTTTCAACCGAGCACTCATTTCGTTGGAAAGGACATCTGAGTGCGCATTAAGCGCATTGAGGATTTTGTGCTTCCAAAAGCTCACCACCTTGGATACTGACAACGAAAGTGGTTTTGTTATGCTTTTTACCGGTCCTGAACGCAATCAGTACGGCAAATGAGCTGTATCGCTCAGTTAACGACACGACTCGCAAGAGTTATACAAATGCAGATTTATAGCTTGACGTGTCTCTCGCGCAAAAAATAGATCATGCGAGAGATAAGTGGATCGAGTTACTATCTTAATACCTGCGTATCCTCTCTTTTTGCGACCGCTCTCTCTTCCCTAGGAGAAGATATCAGCGCATGGCTAGTGCAAAAGTCTTGTCGTAGACGTAAAGGGTCTAATGTGGACATATCCGTAGAGGATACCGCTTGGCTACATATTATCTAAAGGAACAGATAAAAGCACGATAATCCCGAATCGCATTTCTCATGTATATACTCTGCTCAAGCTAGTCAGTCAGAGCCTCGAGGGCCTTACAAGGGCAACGACATAGTATTGAAAGCCGTGGAGAGAGTATACCTTGAAAGTCAAAATCTCACAGCAAATTATCTGGAATCGGTGCCATCTGCTCAATGAAAAAATCAATGCTCTTTATCGGTAATTCGAGAATTCTACTGCAATACGCTTTGAGCATAAACCAATTGTGCAGAGCATACAAAAGACATATGTACACTTTTGCAGAAACATGTCCAACTTATTCAAGGCTTTATCGTCAGTATCGGTTATTCAGGTGTCAATCTCCCCCCAAGTGTCACAAAATATAATGAAGTCGTATTCAGCCCCAGCTCTGTACCGGTTCCCCACGTCCACTTAGTGTAAGTAGCACGCGGGTTTGAGAGGATAGGATAAAAGAGTTATGCTCAATATAAATTGTTTCTATTGCATGTTTGAGTGGTTGTGTATGCCTTCCGGACTAAAAGAAACATTAATCGGCTAGCAGATTTTAGACAGCACCCTGATTATCTATCGATGCATCCGAACAGTCCGATTTTTTTGATGTATTTACCCGAATGCAGTACAGATCAGCCGCGACTTGATCACCGACCGAAAATTGATGATGCTATATGACATTCGGGACCTGCATGTCTCTTTGAAAACAGTAGCTTGTCAAGTAGCAGTATAAAATCAGTAGGATTTTGTAAATCAATCATGTAAGGAGATTTTGATGATGCCACAATTAAACAAACTGAGACAGCGCATGTCGGCTGAATGGGCCTGGAAACACAGACGAGTCGGTTGTTACCGCGTACGCTGCATTCGATGCAATCATTATATGCGCTTCCATACCACAATAGTTTCATTGAAGTTTACACTATTAAAACGTTGTCATTCTGTAAATTACGCGCATTTTTAATATGAATATCACAAAGTGAGGGCTGCGTATTAGACTACGCTGTTAGGCCAGCTACAATGTGTGCTCGCGCTCACGTGTCGTTCAGTTTGCTTTAATCCGAAAATCGACCGCTCTGGAGCTACGAAACTTTAATCTAAAACAGTTACCCGCTGTCATAATCTACGTAAATGGCTGATCGATCTCAGCCGCGCTTATACAAGGTCACGTCGGATAGTATAATACGACGGTTGTAGACCCTATCACGATAAGTTCATCTACAGCTAGTAGAGAATGAAGAAGTGGCTATTTGGAGCCTTCAAGCGCATGACCTACGATACTTAACACTCGACAGAGTGGGGCTTAGCCGATTACTTGGCTTGCAGGGCATATTACTATATAACGAATGTGTACGCGTGCTAAATGCCACCAAATTTTACCAACACCTTGCACAGAGGAGGCAGATAGGAGCATACACAATCTTACGGTCATTGAATGCTCACTTTTTTCGGTCTTGAGAAATCGAAGTGGGCAATAGAGAACAGCTTAACGACTTATCTATTTAGCTGATACTTATGTAAGCTTTATAATTTTTTTACGGATCGTCGAGAAACAAAGCTACCAATGCTAACGAGAGACATAAAGCGCTTCTTCGCTTGCTGAAAAACCTCATAGACTTTCACAATTAAGAGTAGTACAATTTTTGAGATAATGTCACCATTTAACATGTAAAAAAGTACTTAAGAAGCGGCCTTTACCTAATTAAACTTTGACTCGTACAAATTTTATAGTACACATTTGCACCATATGAACTGATATTTTTTGGATTTTTTACGGCGAGTGAGGGTCGTTATTGCGCATTGAATAAAGGCATTGCGAAAAACGAAGTACGCTTTGCGAGTCAATCAGACAACTAAAGACTAGCATATTACCTCATGCATAGTCTTCCAGCACAGAATAAGAAAGTGACGGAGCGCTACCGTTTAAGATTCCGTGCACGAAAGCGCCATGCACAAGTCTCACTAGCTGATGCTGACTCTTTTGCTGCCAACTTTTCTGCAGAACTTTTATCGAATTTAAGTCGTGCTGTCTTAAATTAAAAGCCGAGCTCAAAAGTATGACTTTGATTAAATTAGAGCCTTACAAAAATTGTAGCCCTTATCGGTATATATACGGGCTTGAATACATATATATAAGTAAGCTTTGGTGCTACGTAGGAAATTGACTATAAATTGCATGTAATGCCATTACCCTAAATAATGAGTGTATACCTGCATTTGGGGCAATGTGGTAACCAGATAGGCGCCGCATACTGGCGTTTAGCCGCTGCTGCAAGCGTTGATCAAGACGACGATCGCATTCACGCCAACAGTGAAGTGACTCGTCATGCTTCTAACAGTGCTTCTAACAGTGCTGCTGTCTGCGATCGAATGTCACTGTCCAGACATTTGTTTCATCCGTCGAGTAAAGCTGCACGCTGTATCCTCGTAGACTCGGAGCCAAAAGTCGTTACTTCCGTCTGTAAATCTACCAGTGATAGTAATTTTTCGTTCCGTCCGGCTCATGCGCACGTACAGCAAGCAGGCCGAGGCAACAATTGGGCCATGGGCTATTACGGCCCGAAATTGAAGACTTCACCTTTAAACTTTACGTCAGAATTAGTCGATGACCACAAGGATTTACCCGATCTCGTCATGGAATCCTTGCGACGTGAAATTGAAAGTGTGGACTACTATCAAGGAAGCGTTGTGATGCATTCGCTAGGTGGAGGCACAGGTTCAGGTTTAGGCTGTCGAGTGATGGAAAGTATTCGGGATACGTATCCAAAGGCTTACCTTGTGACTGCATCTGTGGCTCCATCCTGCACTCGCGGAGATACTCCTCTCCAATATTATAATGCCGTGCTGACGTTAAAGTGTCTACAGGAGGTCGCAGATGCAGTCGTATACAAGGACAATGACGAGTTGTTGCGTACAGCAAGTTATTGGAAATCTTTGATCTCGAATCCGGTCGGAAAAATTACGGCGAATCAACGCGTGTCTTTGGAAGAGACAAATAGCATGGCTGCTGCAGATTTAGCAGGACTCTTGTTCCCGATGGCAGCCGGTGATTCGAGCACTATGCAACCGTTTGAATTTGGCAAATTAATGCACGATTTATGCCCCATGCCGACAGCCAAAATACTCGACGTGCGCTCCGGTCTGTGGCGAGATCATGCTCAATCAAGTAATCGCGGTAAGCTTTCTCTTTCAGAAACAGCTTTTCCAGCAACTTTGTTTCACGCTTCAGTGGTCAATCAAGTGCGTATGCTGGCACATCAACATGGACGTGCCCCGGACTTTGACTCGTGTCTGAATGTGCTACAAAAGCTTTTGCAACAGACAACAGGGTCGTTTCCACGTAACTCGAATGCAGCGTTGGCATCAAGCACAATCGTACGCGGCTTCTATCCTTCTGTAAGCGAAACTGATCGCTTTTCTACAGAGCTTTGTCACGCTGTTCGAAATTCATTTCCTTCTGTGCCATGGATGGCAACAATGCCACAAACCACAGTAACTTATAGTAAACCTGCACCATTCTCATTATTACAAGCAAAGGTGTCTGCAACGGTCTGCGTGAATAATGGCAACTTTCTTGTGAGTACAAAACATTTGTTAAAGCGCGCGCAACACCAATTCCACGCAGGCGCTTACGTGCACTGGTACAAACAGCTTGGGATGGAAGATGCTAGTTTCGAAAATGCCTTTGACAAATGTGTTACACTCATAAACAATTATGAGACGTTACTGTAAAGATTGTCGTCGCTACTGGATCGTAGTATCATCCTTGCAGAACTTGCCTCAAGCTGTTGATCTCAGTTGCCAGAGAACGAATTTTCTCCTTTGTGCGGAGCCAGCGCTGTGTTCGATTTGCATGCTGCTCCTCTATTGTACGAAGTTTCGGCATAAGCTTTGGGTTTGCCTCAGCTTTGTCACGCAATTTAAAAAGTTGTTGCTGAGAAGCCTTCCACTCTCTCTTTCGCTGGCTTAGTGACAATAATTGACGTTCTAAAACGTCCAAATGGTTTGCAGTGGTGTTTGGTGCTTCAAAATTGCAAAATTTGTCGAATGGCACCGAGACGGAAGGCTGGAATCGTTCATGATGCGGCTTGGGCGCTTGAGCAGTCACCAGAACATCAGGTTGTTGCCTTATCAGTTTGGTGGAGACTTGGGTCTTGTCTTTAGACAAGTATACAGGTGCGACGTTTTCAATAGGAAACTCAAAGCCGCATCGATTGACTTCAGTCATGTTTGGGATCTGGTTATGTTGTTCCATATTTTCTGTACTGGCTTGTGCATGCAACAAAACTTCGACGGGTCTTCGAGGTTGTGGTCGATTTCTTGGAAGCATTACAAACTCCGAAAGCGAGGACGATTTTACCGAGCTACCGGCATTATTGTAAAGCACGTTTGCTTCTCTAAACGTATCCACATTGCAAGGAGATAATGCTGAAAACTTCCTATGGTGTAAAGGTTCTATGAAATGTCGAGACGATCGCCAGGATGCCTGTATTTGAGCTCGTCTTGACATATTGCTAAAAGTCGCTCCAGCATCTTCATTGACAGCGCGGCGCCGAAGGGTCAAATAATGCCAATGACGCGCTATTGCTGCAACTCGGCGCCAAATGTGCGTCGTTATATCTGCTTGGGTACGAGCGATGTCTTGTTCACGTTGCTCTTGTATATACAGTGCGGCCGTCATCCAATGGCGCAAACCTTCACGCACAAATTGTTCATGCCGGAACTCGAGGGCGTCATGAATACGGCGCTGCTTCATCTTCTTGACATGCACATATCGTCCCCACCCCTTTACTACCTTCCGCTGCAACGTTAGTTTCCAATGTACTAGAGCCACACGTGTCTCTCTGCGGTAGAGTTGACGCAAGCTTACATTGTGTCGCCACCTTGCAAAGCATTTTCGCCATATGACTAATCGATAGTGCTGTTCAGCTCGTGCTTGCGTAATCTCTTGCCACCGTACAACCGAAATACACGACAGCCACTGCGCTACGAACTTTTGTAGCATTCGCTGTTGAGCTTGACCCCTGACTTGCGCGTTGACGACCCGTCTAGCAGCTTTGGCGCGCGCAAACTCAACCCAGATTTCAAAAAACTTGGACTTAGTCACGTATTCTTTTTTCAAGACACTTTTCCGCAACATCTTGTCAAGTACTTGATTACGGTGACCTTCGGCTAGCCAGAACATTTTCCACAAACCAAAGCTACGCCTTGAAGTTTGAATGTAATGTTGATTCCGCGCAACAAGAGTTCTTTCTTTCTTTGCCAACGCTTTGGCAAGAAAACACTGAAACCCCTTTGACCAAACACGTTGCAGCAATCGTGCTTTATAATGGCGCAATGCCCACTTCATCTTGTCTGCGTGACGCTTTCTTTTGCTTGTAAAGTGATCCCAGCGTGAAAAAGCCAATGCCATCGTTCGACCATCTACAGCATCTTGCATCGAATCGACTCGATGGCGTGCAATTTGTCGCTGTGTGAGCCACGCCCGAAACCCGTTAAACCCTTGCCGCAAGAGAAACAAATAGTAGTGGCGCACTGCACGACGTCTTTGCTGCTCTCGGTGTTTCTCTGCTCGAGTCTGAAAACTCCACACTTGCCATATTTGCCGCAGTGTACGCCCTTGATAGTGACGTTGGAACGACTCGATCTGGACAAATTGACGTAAATTCACCTTCCAACTTTTCAACGCTCTCTTACAAATTCTTCGATATAAATGGCGGTCAAGAAGATGCACAAGCGCTTGTTGTGCTCGAAGTCGTGCATGCCGTCTCTCCCATAAACTAAATGTAAATTGAAGCAGGCGGCGATGACTAGTACGTTTCAAAATTTCAGCAATCGGTCGATACAACTGCATCTGATGGCGTCGTCGCGAAATATAATCTCGCCAACAAGCAAGTATCTGACAAAGTAGTTTTCTCCGTCGCCATTGCTGCATTGTTTTCATCAGCAATCGTAGCCGATTCGCTTTATCAATCTGGACAAAAAGCTGACGTTCTCTCTTCCTGATCAGTGCATAATGACCAAGCTGTCTCAGAGACCGCTTGAGCAGCCAATAGTATAAAAAGAAGTAGGCTCGCTGGTGTAGAGCATCCCGATCTTTTTTCTGTCTTACAAATGCTTGCCAGCGTCGAATAGCATGCATTGAGCCAATGCCCTTCCATCCCACAATCTCGTTATCGTGTACCCGTATTGCATGTTTCGTCCTCTATGATACAAGCACAACCATGTCAACATTATCGAAGACTCACAATCCGTGTACAAATGTCAAAATTACCTTACTAAAGTGCCGTTTTCGCGGTAAACCAACAGCGTTATTTTGATCTTGATTGCTGCTTTTGTCAAAAGAAGGCGTTGATTGTGTATCATTGGTCGTAACATTCGTGCTGTTGTCGTTGCGTCCATCTTTTAGTGCTTGTACCTCGTCCTTTATTTGATCACGTGTCGTTACTTCATGCTTTTGCGTCCCCCGACAACTCTCTGCCACAAATCCTTTCCATTTGTTCCAAAACAATCGCTGGAAAAAGAGGGCGCCCACCCGACATGCGGCAGCTACTCGCTACTTTGTTCCAATCAAGACTTTAAAATTACTTCTATTCTTCCAGTGTGCATCATGTTGGTCAACGTACTTTTCGCCGCTCGCTCTGCATCTGTGCACACCTTTTCCATGCCAAAAACACGCCCTGAGACTGACTGTGCTTGTACAAAGCGAGCGTCGACGGCGGCTCTCCATCCGTATGGTTGATCGTCGTCGTCATGCAAGTTGACGATTGGTTGGAAATAGAATTCTTGCTTTTATTAGTGTCAAGATGTGCTATTCTGGTCATGAGGATGCCAATGCAAGTAACTAAAGATGAGCGCAGGTAGCGCAGCTGACATCAATGTATCACCAACAAGTAGACAATCTTGTCGTCGATATTCTGAGAACGAAAAAGTCGCACATGATATTTTGTCTGAGAAAATCGAACCACCATCTTTGATTGGAGAGGCGCCGGCATTGATGTCCGTCGATCGACTTTTGATACATGACGATTCATTGCCGATTAAAGTTTGTGACGATGCTCGAGAAACCACAGAACAGCTGGCCCGACGATCATCGACCGCTAAATTTAGTGGACACTTTGAAAGTCAAGACATTGAACCGACGATTCCAGACGCGTCTTTGAAAGAGCCTCGTAGACTGACCAACCTTTTGCCGCTTTCACCGCAACTTAGTGCTCGTCTTCAATTTTCCGACCTTGAAAGGTCAATCAAAAACGTGCAAAAACCATCGACAGGAAGTATGATTGAATCAAGGTCACTAGCTTCGACTGGCAAGCCGATCAGTCAGCTTCAGCTCCATCATGACGTGGTATCTACCAGCACTCTAGACTATTCATCTTCTTCACCTACAAGTCGCACATCTTCTCCAGTTGAGAAGACCTTGATTAAAAGACGTGTGCATGGCAGTGAAACGCCGTCCGGCAAGCTCACGTCGCCAGCAAGAAAGCTTTCGTACTCGCCTATGCAAAGTCTTGGCGATCGCATTACGCTGTATGATAACGGTGCGCTTGCTAACAGACATAGTTTATTGACCCAACAGCATAGTAGTCGAATCGACCTTCATCATCACGTCACTAACATAGCAGATATATTTTTTTTCAAACCAGCAGAATCGATGCCAAGAGCAAAGAATGGTTGCGACTTGAATCATGAAGGTGCTCAAGACAAAGAGCTTGTTACTCATCAATATGATGAGCGTCCTCTTTCAAAAAGCAATTCGAAAAGTATTTTTTCGTTGGCCACCGAGTCAGTACCACCCAGCTCTGTTCCACGCTTCGTGCCATTGGTGAACCAGTGGACGTACGGTCAACGTGTATTTGGACGATACAAAAAGACACCGTACTTTTACTCGGGCAACCTTGCTACTTATTTAGGCGGAGGCATGTTTATGGTCGTTTTTGACGATGGAACACTAAGTTATCGCATTCGTCAGGAGGATATTATGGTGCGACAGAGGCATGACGTATTAGATGAATTGGTGAAAAAGCACTGGGACGAGCACGACCAAGACACGTCTCCGGCGAATGAACAAAGTGGAATGCTTGGCGCTAAAGGTTGGAGTGCATTGAAAGGAGAAAACATGATTGACGCAAACTTGCGAAGAAAATCGCAACAAAGGCTGCACGATGAGACTATAAACTACAGTCTAGACCCATCGGTAGCTCCTGAGATTAAGCTTCTTCCGTTACAGCACGTCATGGTAGACTTCTCTGTCACTCCACCACGAGAAGTAGTCCTTAGTTTTGACGACAATAGCGTTGTTGTTGAAGCTGGACTACCTTCTATCGAAATCACCAGTACAAACCATGGGATGGGGCCATCTCTGTTTGAAGATGAGGCTTTGACGATGAAGCGGCTTGATTGTGGTATAGCGTACGAGGATGACTCGACTCAAGTCAGTGACTTGGGTGAGTCAAGTGACGAAGACATGCTGATGACACCGTGGCAACAGATGACCCAGACATTTGGCATTAATAAAGCTACACGGCCGCAACGAAGGATTGGACGTCGGTCAACATTGTCATCAGGTTCCCAGGTCGAGCGGCGATCGATATCCCATATAGACAGGAAGCAGGTCTTATCAACGCCAAAACAATTGTGGCAGACTATTGTCGGGTACTATTTACGTGGCAATAATAAAGTACAGCCGACAAATGTCCCGGAAAAACTAGCGTTGGCCGAACATCTACGCTTGATGAAGGCAAAGTTGTACACGATGTACTCAATTCGATGCAATGCTCCCTCGTCAGTTCAAAAAGACGGTGATAGTATTCGAGTTGTGTACGAACGAGCTTTTGACGGCATCCGAGCTTATGGTACAGTCACGCGTCGCGTCGAAGATGGAGGTTATGCCGTTTTGACGGAAGACAATGACAGTCTTACGATTCAGGTAGTGTCACAAGACAAAGTGGAGTTGTTGCCATCGCTGGGTGAGCTGGAGCAACAACTAGCAGACCTTGAGCGATCACAACGCGTGCTTTTTGCGGGTCAAAAGGTGCACGTCTCAGTTCATCCAGGTAGTCGCTTTTCCGGTCGTGGCATTATTACTTTGGAAAAGGAATCGCAATTTACTTTTAACGTTTTGCTTGCCAATCGGATTCGGCTCGTAAATGTTCCAGCAGACAAGATCAGACCTGTGTATGAGAGAAAAAAAGCTGCAGTGACAATCTCGGAAGACCGATTTCTCGTATGTAGCGGCAAGGTCAAAGTGTACATTGGTGACCAAATCTACGTCAAATGTTTAGCCGACGATGATGACTTGGAAAGCCCAGGTGAAGAAGAGAAAGTTGGGCTCCTGAACGGAGTTTATTCAAATAAAACCGCAGCTGTTGATTTTGCTGACGGGTCAACCGGATACGAAATCCCTCCACATCTCATCTTTAAGCGCAAGCGCCTCAGTCTTCCTGCAGATCTCGACGTAAGGTCTTTGAAAAATGCTGTGCTTATGCAAGCTTCCGCTGCCGCACACAATGGGGGGGGACTGCTCGTTCCAGTGCTGGAGGAGGGATATCAGGTCAAAGCTGACCACCCTCGTAAGGCCACTATCGAGAGCTGTGTCGTGATCAAAGCCTACTCATCTTCAGCATGTGACCTCCGTTTCTCCGACGGGACCATTATATTCGAAGTGTTTCCGTCCCAAATGATCATCGACAGCGTCGAGCATCAGCGTACCCAGTCACAAGCCAGATTGGTCACCAGTAAATCCTCAAATCGTTCACGCCAAGTGCCAGAGTATGCCGTGGATGACTACGTGCTTGCGTGGAGCTCGCGTTTTGGACGCTATTGTTCGGCTAAAATCCGAGCGAAAACTTTTGTAGACCCCATTGGTAATTTAGAATCCGTGTCTAGCGTTCAAGCGCTTGTTGCTCCAGAAATTCAGCCTATTGCATCATCCAATGCTGTGTACACGTTAGTATTCGATTACGGTGAACAGACAACGCAAGTGCCGCCCGATAAGATCACTCTATTGGACGATACAACTGCGCTATCCTATACCCAACAGTTAACCAATTACAGCATTGATACGATGGGGTTTGAGTTGTCACCCATAACTTTTATGATTGGAGAAGCCGTGATGGCTCGAGTCCATGGTACAGCCCGATACTTCAATGGCATTGTCGAATCGGTCAATGAGAAGGAGCGAGTCTGTGTCGTGTGCTTTGACTCGTCCGAGCGCGACATAGCAGTCCCGTTCTCAGCCATGTTTTCCGTCGATCTGAGGGCCTACTTGAAAGGCAAAGGGTCAAGTACCTGTACTAAACGAGAATTTAGCTCGTCTTCCGTTGCGACACAATTTTTATTACGCCATCGTTTAGTGGACGATACGAAGATTGCCTTAAAAAAAAGTTTACGTGCTTAGACCTTTCATTTCCGACGAGGCTGTCGTGTGACAATTGAAATCGGTGCACGGCTCATTTTACAGAAATGCTTGCGCGTAGTGCATCGGCTTAATAGTGCGGAAATTGTCGCTCTCTAGATCTAGACTTTATTCTTGTTGAAAGAGTGGCAGACGGTGTGAATTCGGTGACTTATAGTCGTGTTGGATGAGGTAGGAAAGCAGTGGAGAACATTGTAGCAGTGCTACTTGAATTTCTCTAAGCATCCTTTACTGCATAAACGACAGCTCACAGTCCGTACTATGCTGCACGTCCGCGACCTGGACAGCAATGAACTCGTTAATGTCGGGCCACCTTCCTTTCTGCTAAGCGACCAAGCCTTTGTCCAGATCGATCCATGAGCAATAGTAGACAATCGGCCAGGAAATTTCTCGAGAGACCGTAGAAGTCGACCGACGTTACCACTAGACAGGCAAAAGCTGCAGCGGACGATGCATTTCTTACCGCTCTTGGATACGAATTGATGGTCGCAATATGTGGACGTATTTTTGTCTGCACCTGCTTTTACTAAGTTTGCGGTGTGTTAATCGCTTTATTTTGCGGAGCACTAACAGCTACCCGTTTGTTAATCGGTTGCTCTTGGCCTTAGAAATAATCTGCCGCGCCAATCCTTCAGCCACAGACCTTGTGGTGTGCAGCTGATTTCGACACTACGCGACAAAAGTCGTGGGTACTTTCATCACTGCCATGTTCGTGGGTGCTCAAGATTGATTTGCAATATCCACTTATTGGATCAAGTGATGTAATCATATATTTTGGACGTAAAGTGCTGAACATGATTCAACTCGCTACTTGTTACTTACAGCTCGAACGGGTTCTTGTTTTTTGGTGGTCATGAGAATGCCTATGACCGCGATAAAGACGAGGAACAACAAGATGGCAACGCAAATGAGCTGCATCCGTGAACACGCGCAGCACTTCTTGCGCTGTTCCGCCTGTCGCACTTGATCCAAAGCCGCCTCCACGTTGTCTTTGGCCGTTTCCGTGTTTTCTACAATCTCCACCACTGCTTCCCCCTGATCCTGTACGAGGCCGTCAATCTCTGTGAAAGCAGCATTCACTTCGCGCAACTGGTTGTTGATATGAATAATGTCATCTTCTCTCCGCTGCATATCTACCCATTCCATCAACAGGATAAGTCACTCGCGGATTCAAAACTACAGATTCAACTCACCGTCTTCGTCGTAGATAATGACGTTGGCTTGCGCGTAAATCTGATCTTCACTGTAATTGGTAAACTCTGCGCCACCGCTTGTCTGGTGGTTGTCGCTGGCTCGAAAGCTCTGAGATGAGCGGCGAATGAAGTCAACCGACTGTCGCTCCGACTGCAAAAGTCGCTCGCATGTTTCTTCAAACACACGCACTTGATTCTTAAAGTCGGCCGAGAGCTTGTTGACTTGCGTGCGTCGCGTGCGGCCACTAGCGCCCTTGGCTCCGCGATTGAGCTCCTGTAGACGGCGATTAATCTTGGCTACCATTTTATTGCCCTTCTCAGTAATCTCTTTGATCTGTGCGTGGTTGGCACGCGAGTCCTGTGGTGTACCAAAGAGTGACATTTTTTGCGCTATGCTGCGCGATAGCTGATTAAAAGTCGAAATGCCCTTACTCGTCTCCGTCACAAGCTTGCTAAAGCGATCATCCGTCATGTTTCGATTGCTGTCGCGTGGAGACTTTGCGCTGTGGTACCGGTCACCCATAAATGGCTTATCGATCAGGAAAGCTCGAGGAATGGGATGGAATCGGGCCGAGCGCAATGGCGTCGGAAGCGCAGAGGCGAGAGTGACAGTATTATAATTACAGCCAGTTTAAACACCCCATCGTGAGCACCTGTAAAAGCACATATGATAAGTATGACTTTACAAACGGCTTGCTTTTTTTGCAAGAATAAGGCCGCAGGTGTGTGTTTTTTGAACCCGAATGGGGATTTACAAGAGATGATGGGCTCAAAATTTAATACCCTCCTCTGCGGTGTAAAGTATCTAGTATACTTGCTTTTTGTCCACCAAGCTTTTCGTGCCGTCTAGTTAATGAAGGGCTTAACTTGGCTAATCAAATTGTATAAATAGAGAACTTATTCATCCGTACCTCCTGCATGGTTGTCTCGATCAGACAAGAATCCTGTAGGGAATTGCATCCAGTGCGACGGGGCGACACAGAACTTTGCATAAAGGAGGCGTGCAGGTAGGTAGGTGTATGATCGATCAACTGTGAACAACTGCCCACAATAGTAATCTAGCGATTATTGAGTTCGACTTACTTCTGATTCTTGATAATCGACTAGAAGTATTCGGTTATGGAAACAATATTAAATATACCGATACCGGAACCAGGAGTCACATTTTTTCAAGGCTCTTGTTTCTACAAACACAGCTTCTTAGCATAATGTCTCGGTCTATGTAAAGACCCGTATCAACATCTCGCACGAAGGCTTCTTTTACGATCAATAGAAGAGAGATGAGTGGTATCTATCCTTCTTATTACATTATACGAGAAATGATACGCAAGTCGCTGTCCTTCGAAACGTCTACATAGTTTTTGGACAGCAGGTTTGCAAGCAAGACAAGAGAGTTTGTTTCGGCGGATGAAAGTCATAACGCTAAGAGTACGAATATCCGTTCCGCGCAGCATAAGAGCTCTCTGAAGGCCAATCCTCGCTCAGTACTTGCGGACGACCGCAAAAGAAATATCATTATAGCGCGTTCTTACGGCGATTACACGCGTATTTCTGGCATCAAGTCTTGCTCATAGGATTACAAAGATAAGAATGGCTTGCAATCGGTCCAGAAATATTCTTAGGTATTTAGTGTGTGTTATGCCAGTTGGTGTACCATACTAATCACGTGATGTTTTAAATATCAATCAAATGCAATTAAGGCTAAAATAAATGCAGTATTAAATTTCAAATAGTTTAGTAATATATAGTCAGTATAGCGTGAATTGCAATCATGGGAAGAATCCAGTCCGCAGATAAAACAACAATTCTTGGTACTAAGACTAATACTAATTGTTGAAGTCAGATCTTGAAGTCAATATGCGACTGGTATAAGACCTAAAAATAAAATGCAGTTGAGAAACCCTAAAACACGCTTACTTTACGCAAATGAACACGGGAAGCCCGCTGCATCTGTAGAATAAGAAGTCAATCTACACCTAAGTCGCATACTGGTCTTCTGTGAGGATGGAGAAGTATGCTTATTGCCTCAATGCACATAGTACGAATTGAATGAGCTGACGGTCCTGCTTAGACGATAGGATACAGCATTCAGCTTATACATGGACCCAACGCGATCAGTGCGCTTCAAGAGGCGTTCTTCAGATATGAGAACGCTCTGTCAAAATTGCTTTGACAGAAGATGACGCATTTATTGGCACATGATACATTTCGTGCTAAAGCCGGTCCAAACACCTTTGTTGGAAATTTGAAAAGAACGCATTTGGCCAGAGAGACCTAAATGGTAGTTCTAGTCATCTCAAGTTCGGCAGCGCAATTGCACCCGCAAGCTTGGCAACACAGTGCGGCCACATTGGAAGAGGTATATGACCGTAGCGGGATTTGACTGGTAGTCATGCTTTTTAATAAAGCACCCTTATAAATCCTTCAGCGCCGAAGCATTAAAGTAAAGCGCATTCGTGTGCATGCATTCGAGCACTATATGCGAGTCGATAATGTAAGTTTTCACGTGCGACTTCTCATTCCATAGACATATCAGTTATTAATGATTGATCGTGCAATATCTCTGTGAGCGTAAAGCATTGCACCACTCGACGATTTAACGTCCCAGGCGCGTTCGAGAGTCTTTTGACCAACTACTACTATATCCTACCGCTTGAAATGCTGACCGCAACCAATGTTATACAATCTCTTCCATGAGCAGATAATAAAGTCGTCGTCTCAGTCGAGTGAGCTGTACACTGTTGCTTTGTAACATATCCGTTTCATAATGCGGCAATTGTACCGAGATGGTAAGCGCATTTGTTGATGGTAAAGCGTACATGATGTGCCACTTGTCATTTATCTTTCTAACACAGATAACGTGTGGAGTGGGGAAATTCGCTCTTTCGAATATTTCTGCCTCGTGGTTTGCACGAAAAAAAGAATTTGTCAATGATGCTAAACATTTCCTTGCCGCGTATGTATACTTGCATTAAGTCAATTAAATGACTCAAGCGTCTACAAAGGCGACTCGCCATAAGTGCATCTTGTGAAACCACCTAGCATTACTTTACCAAAAAGTGGACTTGGTAGACCCTTCTATATCGAAGGTCCACTTCGTGCACAAAATATCTTTTGAGTGTCTACTAAGACCGCTTCATCTGATAGTAATGTGAAGTTAACCTCTTCTTCACATCGTATGCTTCCCGCTTTCGTCGGCTATGATGTCGGCTCTATAAAACTTTTCAAGCTCTGTCTTGGGCGCTTCATTCAACCCACACAGAGCACTCACTGACGTAGTCAGTGCCAAGTTGATAACACACCAATATTGCCTTTGCAGGAGTACATAGCCGATCGCTATTATCATTTTTGACAAATTTACTTCGGATTCTTCACTTTCAAGACGAGACGCCCCTGCACTGCCCATGCGGGCCATTTTTTGCTTTACTGAACGACGGGACGCTCCGTGTAGTATATGTGGCAACACAATTGTACATTGACGCACTAGCGCTTACATTAGCGTCCAGCGCAATATCCGCTCATCAGAGCCCCTTTATAATGAAATTGAGCCACTTCACGCGAATTAGAAAGAAAACACCCCAAGTATCTCGACTACTATGTCACGCCAGACATACAGCTACGAGTTTGTCGATCGATGGGCTGTGTGATACCCCACTTACAATTTTAGGGACACGACGTTGAAGTCATGAACTACAGGCATCCATTTATTCAGCGACAGCGGTACACGACGAGCGTTGCTCAGCTGCTTAAGATCTTCTCCACGTGCATCATGCAGGCCACGCCTTAAACGTCCTGGCCTACTGCCAGCCATACTATGCAGTGGACGCTTCTCTTTACGTGCGTTGCGCAGTGGTCAGATTGCAACACCACGTGAATCGTCAAAGCAGTGCCCTAGATGCCTCGGCCGGAAGCCGACCAGGCATACAACGAGCGCTGTCTTATACGAGCACTGCCCAGTAAATGACGTGCCAGCAAAAGGGAATTGTCCGTTGAAACCTAGGTTTGAAGCCAGCTTTGTCACCCTAGATATGCAACAAGTGCTGTGAATTTACGAGAATGTCTCAGTGGCGTACGACATCTTAACCCTTGTCCTCGACACTACCAGTGTCCGATATCGACGTTACAATGGTAATCAACTTGCGCGAGTGTCTGTACCAATGGCACTTTTGCTTCCCAGAAGGAAGGGTTTGTTACTCAATCAATTCTAATGAGATGGTATTTAGGTTAAAGTGTGTGCGTCGACCATCACCACATAAGTACCTTTTTAGCAATAAAGCGTCCAGTGTAATTGCTCGACGTCTTCGAGTCGACAAAAAGCGGTCCGCTTCTCTTTAAAATTCTTCACGACTGCCTCAACATCTAACAACTCGAATTGCGGACATGATCCATGTTTTAGATCATGGGTCTTTTCGAAGTTAAGCACTATCAAGCTCTTATAATGTTCTAATTACGACAAATCTAAGTTCCTTTTCAGCAGGCCGCCCGCGCCTACATAGCAGACGACCGGTTTGACGTAGGACTGTTTGATTCAATGGCAGGTATTGATACAGATAGAGAATTGGTGGATAATTATGCGTTACTATGCAGCTCTGAGATTTACCTTCCCAATTTCAGGAAAGCTGAAATTAACGGACACTGAAGCGCCTAGTCAGCCCAATTAGCCGTGTCTCTTCTCTCCCTACTTGGATTTTTGAAAAGCTAAACCCGGCTCTTATTGTCAATTTGACGAACCTCTTAAAAGAAATCGGATTGACGAGGAAATTAATGAAACAGGCCTTGCGTGTGTAAAGTCTGTCTATATGAACGATGCTGATTTTTTTTACCCATGCCGCCTTTCTCTGCCTTCTGGAATTAGATCAGGCGTAAATTAAACAACGTCGTCTAGGCCAAACCCGTATGTAGTCCGCCCACAATGACCGTGACTTCAACATTCAACAAAGAAGCATTTCTGGCTGTCTAATCAAGAATAAATATTTGACTATTGAACAAACGTAATCAGGTCCTTTGGTATCAAGAAAACGTGATTGCACGCGGTGCGCATACCAAAGAGGCATACGTCAACTTATGCTTCAGCCTCTATCGGGCAATAAGCACTGCCACAACCGAGGTATTGTACGTAAGTAATTATTCGCAAGCTCGTTCTCTCTGCCTTAAAGCGCCCAGATCCGCTTTCTGTTACTCCGTCTACAGCAAAGCTGTAACTATGGCCATCTCGACCCCTCTGATCCAAAATGAAAGACGCTAGCCTATATTTTCTTTCATTGTGCTTAAGTTCACCTCGAGCAACGGAGTCACTAGATGATACACATGTTGGTGGTATTATATAATCGTGTGACATACGTCACATCATATCTAAACCATATATAGGAAGGCAGTACTTGATACACGATCTAGTGATTAACGCTTAATGCGCATGAGTAAAAATTACTAAGATAGATAGTAAAGAAAAATTACCCACAGGACTTTTAACTGATAATCCTAAATAAAGTTCACTTCACATTTTCAAGCATATTACATATACCAAATCATGGTATGAGGCTTTTACTAGCTCTTACATTCAGGCAGATAGCGATCCGCGGTCGTATTCGCTCAAAATCTACAGAGACATAAAATCACAATTTCAAATGGCTCGCTGCATCTGAAGGACTTGCTCGTCAATTTATACCTGATTGACTCAATCTAATCTTTTGGTAGGATGAAAGAGTATTTTCATCAGCCTCGGACCAAACAAGACGGGCTTATCAGACTGACGGATCTGCTTGGCTTCAAAGGGATGCCCTGTATGGTTGTACAGAAGCTTACGCGATCAGTGGCGTCTGAAGACTCTCCACAGCTCTGAGAGTCCTCTATTTTTAACACAGTTTGCCCAAGATGAATGAGTCGTCTGCGTCGCTGACGCCGGGCCTGAAAACGATGCTTTGCCGGGAGGGACTTCAAGTTGAGCGTGAAGACAAGAAAATGTAGAAGTCAAATTTTTTTTGGCTACCGCTTGATAAGTGAGATCGCGAATGGGCATTCAGGCACAGTACCTCGGAAGTGGCAATGGGATTTTCTTAAGTGAAAGTGATTATGTCTCTTTACCATGCTTACCGTGTGCGATCACACATCTGCGCGATCCACTAAAGTAAAAGGCATCGGGCTGACTTTGTCCCAAAATAACAAACTCTGCTGACTGGGCTCACCAGCAAACAAATGGCCCATTGGGCGGTTCGTTCACCTTTAAGCTCAGCTATACTGATAAGGAGAAGATGGATTTTCGAGCCTGGCTTGCTAGCTCTTGAAGCATCCGTTACTGTTTTTAGTAAACCCTTGTTAGGCCCGAAGAGTCAGACAAATACGGTCGACGCTCCTCTATACAAGAACATCAGCCATGTGCTAAGGATCAACGAGCTTGATAATCGTTCATTGCCACTGCTAGGTCAGCGATAGAAACGATCCCCGGATCTCGATGGACTTAAGTTTACATTTTATCGACTTGAATAGAGTCACTTATTATCTTCTTGGACATATAACCGCATCCTAGATTTGTCGTGGCTGGCGCACCACATTTCCTGTTTTGATCAGAGATAAACGACCTTGAGCGTCATTCACTTTACTCTCAGCCGAGCTTTAATGGATCGTAGAATATCCCTTGTTCAGGAGCGATGCCGGTTCGAACACTCGGCATCGTGCTTAATATTAGAAGCACGGCACCGCTGTGTTGTGGGAAAAAGTCCAAAGCTCGATTTGGCACGACTCCTGTAGAGCAATGCTAATATGTAGCAGGATTTGCAGTATGTCGGACATGGTATGGAAGTAAGCCAAAGCAGTATCAGTGATGCCCTATCACTGCGCATCGATCGACACATAGACCATCGAGCAGAGCTTAACGGTCTATAAGCCAAGGAAGTACGTAGCACATCGCATGATTAAATCAGCGGTGCTTGTAAGGACACATCATTAGTGAAATAGCATTTATAAGCCGAGGCAATACGGGTGATACCCTATTATGGCGAGCCCTTGTCCATAAATTCATCATAGCTCTGACCAAACAAGCGTTACGTGTCACGCCCAATGTCGCACTAGACACTTTTTCTTCCGTCGCAAATAACTTTTCGTACATGTCCACCAATACGTTTCCAATGACCTCACACAAGCGACTCCACTTGAAATTGAGCAGATCTCGCACCCATACGTCTGAGTGCTGGCTCGTAAATACTCTGCCTAGAATCTCAATGCGCATGCGCGTCAGCTCTTCAATTATTGTCGGAATGTTGCAAGGCCACCAGCAGCCATACAGATGCTAGTTACGAAATTTGTTGACTGTCACTATCACCTCGTGATGATTGACGCGTGATAGAAAAGTGGCCACGAACTTGACTCGTGAAAAGTTGTTGCGTTAATTATACAGATATCTACGTTGCTAGGCTTCATACCGTCACCAGCCACACCATAACGAGCATTGACTGAACGTACACTATCAAACCTGAGTGCAATCGGCAGTTCCTTTTTTTAACCAAAACCGTAATATTTGCCTCAGTAAGAAGTAAAAAGGTACATTTGCATTATTGCGGGGGCAGCACAAAAATCAAATTACACTGACTCGATTTACCTCTCCGTCTGGAACGCGGAAAAAGTTTATTGTATGGGGTTGGGCAGATAGAAATTGTGCCATAGCGAGCAGGCATTCATTTTCTTGGTGCTGGGCTTTCAACTACTTAAGTAAGGGAGCAAGCTCAACAAAAAAGAAACCTCGAAAAAGCGTCGCGAAGCGTAACAATGTCTGTTCTCCATACCAACCACTAGAAATTTGAATGAAGCGTTGACGAGACATTTACTGACAAAGTTTTTGATGAAGTACGGCCAAGCTTTTTCGGGCAGAAGTATATCTTAAGAAATTGTCTCCTGTATGGCGTGATCTGGAGTGTAAGCCACAACGATAGTCGGCACATTACTCTCTTCACATGATGAGTGCCATTGTTGTCTTAGGCCAAGGTGAAATAAACGAGGCTTACGACTGCACGTGGAGTGGCACCTTTGATGTTTGTTCATTTATCACAGTGGCTGCTGCATGTAGCATTTATGTTGGCTTTTAGCCATGGTAGAACACTGCACGTTAAGTTAGCGTGAGAGCCACTAATTGGCGCTTGCAGAAGACAGAATTATAGCTTTTGTGCAGCCAGAGAACCAAGGGCGAGACCCTGCAAATTTTGTGCACTCATTGAGCAGCGCTCGTTGGAAGCAGTATTTACAGAAAACTATACAATGTATGTCGACTATCGGTCAAACCATCGAGACGAGGCCCTGACGTTGCATTTCACACCATTCTCCGAGCAACGCTCGTCCCGAGCAGTGTTCGTGACAATACAAGGTGATATCAACTGAAAGGTAACAAGGGCGCGGGCTTGACAAATATAGTGAATAGCACTCCATCACTGAGCGATGCTCAACGTGAGACTCGTTCGCTGATAATTATTTTTCGTAGACGTAGACAGCAAGAGCGCGGCGTTGAAAATGTACGAGAAATTACACTTAGCCCACTGATAAGGGCTTGAACTGGAGATCGTTCGCCGTATATCCAGCGTGATAAAGTCGTCGAGGTCTCCAGGCTTTCCCTTCTGAGTCGCACGGAGCGATACATGTTTCTTCAAAAGGGGAAACCAGAAATTAGACATCAATGTAGACGAGAATGCATCAATGGACATTTGTTTTAACACGAAAACGACGCGGAACGTCTTTTCGGAACTGTTATTTTCTTTAATAAAAGACGGCAGTGTATGACGCTATTCAATCGGCGCAGGACATCTCATCCTGGACTAATACAGCTCAGAGTAGACATGCCGGTAAATGAAGATATCCACCCTGAGTGCGACGAGGTACTCGGTTCACCTAGGATCTGCATTCAAAATATTTTTTTGCGACTCATTTAGTTTGCTGTGCGCACTAAAAAGAGCAGCAAACGTCACGACGATGAAGACCTCGCGGAATTAACGTGTTGAAGGCTCAATACACTAGATTGTGTGACACAATCTAGTGATGGTATGAACTTCAAAAGGAAAGACAGTACTCAGTACCGCAGAGCTGTCAGAAAAGTACTTCATGGTCCAATGACGAGTGTTAAATGCATAGTAGTAGGAACTTTTGTGATAGATACCAATCTTAGAATAATTATTTTTTATAACAATTAAGCTTTTGTATCAAGGCTAGTACGAACTCTACAGTCAGTTTGATAGCATCCATCGACTCGTATTAGCTTCAAATATAAACAAAGGTCATAGACCCGAAAACACGCTTGCTTTAAGCAACTAGTTATGGAAGTCCAGCTGCTCCTGTTGCACTCGATGTTCATTTTTATCTTGGCCGGTAATGGGATGCTCGACCAAAATGGAAGAGCACATTTACCTCCCTCAGGGTAGTCAAGTTCTGCTTAGCTCCGAGGGGATGCTTATTACATATGATTGCATAGCGACCAAGTCCGATCAGTCGCGGCCAAAGGCACTATTTATCTTGAAGAGGATGTGTTGAATCATGTTGCTCCGAGGGCATCGGTGTCAAAGATACTGGCTTCTACAAAAAATGCCTTGCCCCGCCCAAACGAAGCCGATCACGATAAGTGCAACGACCTTAAAAAATAGCAAGATGTGAGGTCGAAATGGCAACTGAGAGTATCTCAAAGCTTGGTAGAAAAGTTCGCGAATCGGCACTCGCCTGCAATACCTCAGTAGAGGGAGCGTTTCCACCTATAGTGTCAGCTGACACATGTCTTTCTGCCATTTGACCGTTAGTCGTTTGTGCTGTCACACTTCCGGTGAGTCCAGCATCATCTGTCTTGTAATAGCAAACTTTACTGACTGGGTTGACCAGCGGTCATCTCTTGAAGTCGTCGTCTCTATGAACATACTAAGCACATGCACGGCCTTGTCCACCAATTTTCTTGTAAATTCGATCTCTTTGAGAAGGCTGTGGAAATGGCAATAAGTGCCGAGTTCACCTTTCAAGTACCACGACAAGGGAGAGACTACTAGAGACAAGGCTGCTTGGGCTGATCAAGCGGTAAATTCCCATGGATCTCAGCTATGCTGAAGATAGGACGGTGGACCTTGTGCGGCAAGTTAACGTATGAGAATCCGTCAGCTTTTTATCTGTGGTAATGTCAGTCTTATGTAGTTGGGGTGATATTTAAACAAAAAAGATATCCCACGTTGAACCGGACGTTGGCTATCCTGTATGGAAGTGGCAACATATAGTAGGCGCTGGTGGCCTTTTAGGAAAGTATAAACAAATTGTCGTAACCCAGAGATAATAAGAGGTTGACAGTGCTTGCCTCCGAAAAAAGGTATAAAGCAAAATACAGGTCAAGTTCGCAATTCTGGCTTGCTGGATGTTGAGGCAGCCTTGAAGAATTTTGGAAAATACACGCAACCATTCTACAATAACACCAGCGTAATGTTATTACTATTTGTATAGTGGCAGAAGTGAGGCTTGCTATACCTAGAATATCGAAAATTTGCATACAAGCCTACTCGGCCTAGGTTGAAAGTTTCCGACTCATGCGTTTTTGCTTTAAACCTGCACGTAAGTATAAGCATGACGCGGATGGAGCACCGCAAATTTCATGCTTTCTTGAGGTCAAATACTTCAAAAGAAATCATAGTGAAGCTTTGTGAGTCCGCCTATGCTGGGAAGCAAATGCACTATTCGCATAGACACTCGCTCGAGTCGATCAGCATGTTAACACGATAATGTTCGGAATGGACGCCAATGGTGTCGAGGACAAGAGTCCAGGTCACGTAAGCGTTCGAGCGGTCTTCCTAAATTTACAGCACTCGCTGCTTGTTTAAAGTGACAAAATTGCCTTCTAGCCCAGGTCCCTTTTACTGGCACTTTGTTCACCGAGCAGGGCTTTTATAATAAACCACTCGCTGTTTGTTGTGTTGGCTTCCTCCGATGAGTAGATCTTTGCGCCGGATGTCAATGTGAGCACTGATGCGAAGATGCATAATCGTGTCGACATGAATACGACACGGAGCGTCTTATTTTCCTTATTAAGGTAACGCATGACGCTTATCAAGCAGATGTCTTGTCTTGGACAGAGTGTCTGGTTGGCATGTCGCAAAATAACGATACCCTCTGGATATATACCCCTTTGAAGGGGATCCCTAATTATTGAGTCCTTCAACTCTCAGCTCATGAACGTATATATCATGGTTACGCCTTCTTTGCATGCAATTAAAAAGAATATGCGCTGGAGGAACAAGACCAACCGCAAATAATTCTGCATTTAATCGATCGTTCATCTGAATCGAGGAGACAAAACACTCTGGTGAAGTAGTTCTAAAAGCGACGTCTAAATTGAAATAGCCCGGCCCCTCTGGTAAAAATGCATCAGCGGCTTAAAATCTTTAAGTTTGATCAGTATAGTACCAATGCCCATAAACTTTAAGCCAAGTCCGGAACTTGCAACATTAAAATTTGTAGGGCGTGCGCGAACGCCAAGCGCGTTCGATCATCTATGACCAAGGTCATCTTAGTGACCACCTATATCCTTCCTCCAGCAGAGGATATTTTGTCTTTGCTTCCTTTAAAGTTAAGATCCTTTTACTCTGACCTGCAGTGGGCGCTACTGCCGGGACTGCCTGAGTCCGCCCTCGAGGATAGACCTAGCTTGTAGAGCTTGTACGTATTGAGCAGAGGAAGACTGCTTTTGTCCTAAACACAGAACGGGCTGCAAATGCAGCCGACTTGAATAGCTTTAAGTCTTCAAAGCAATTCAAGCCGCTCATCAGATAGATAAGGTTTGTTCGAGTGCTTCCTAAGCAAGAGGGTATTTGCACCATTTGTTTTAGCTAGTATGACTGAGCAAACAATAAAGTTATCCATCTCGAAACATTTGTGAGGTCGTCCCATGTAAGATTGGCTATAAGTGCTACCACGTGTGACGAGGACACTCAGCACCTTGCACAGAAGAGGCGTGCGAAAAGATATCCTCTCAGTCCAAATCGGTACATAAACCATCTTAATGTCTCGGCAATTCTATTGTGTGTCTTACCCTGCCTTCAATAATCCCATCTTGTCCACTATTGTCTCAACAAAACTCACATTCTGGTGGTTCATGGGTTACACCACATTCTCAGATCTGCCGTTTTTTTAGAAACTCAAGCCATGTTCCGCCACGTTGCGCTCACCGCCACCCGTGCGTCCATGACGCGCAGCGTCGCCACATCCCAGCTGCGTACAGCTGGTAAGAAACAACACCCTAGCTCTATTGTGCTCGCCGCCGCAGGTGTCGCTGCCGTTAGTGGCTTGGCCTTCACCGACTTGGTGAACGCGCGTGAGAAGCCTGTGGACTTGAACGCGATCAAAAAGGACATCGTGGCCATTTTTGATCAGGACAATTATATGGGTCCCACTTTGGTGCGGCTTGCGTGGCACTCGAGTGGCACGTACTCGGCCAAAGACAACAGTGGGGGATCGAATGGAGGAACAATTCGTTTTGACCCGGAAATTAAACATGGTGGGAATGAAGGCCTGCATTTGGCCGTTCAAGCTTTGGAGAAGGTCAAGAAGAACCATCCTGAGATCTCGTACGCCGACTTGTATATCCTGGCGGGTGTGACAATGATTGAAGAAATGGGAGGCCCGGAGATCCCGTTCCGTGTTGGCCGCCCCGACGTTCAAAGCGGCAATGAAATGACCCAGACGGTCGATGACCGACTGCCTCATCCTGATATGGGCAGCAAGGAAAAAACTGCTCAGCACGTGCGTGACGTGTTTTACCGCATGGGCTTTGACGACCGTGACATTGTCGCACTTGTGGGTGCCCACGCCATCGGGCGCTGTTACCCTTCGCGCAGTGGCTACAGTGGTCCATGGACCAATGCCGAGTGGACATTTTCGAACGAATTTTACCGCGAGTTGCTTGAGAACAAGTGGACGGTAAAAAAGTGGAATGGCCCCATGCAATACGAAGACCCAACGGGCAACCTTATGATGCTTCCGAGCGACATGGTGCTGATTGAAGACCCACAATTTAAAAAGTACGTCGAGGCTTATGCCAATGACGAAGAAGTGTGGTTCAAGGACTTTTCCAAGGCCTTTGTCAAGCTCACGGAGAACGGGGTCAAGTTTCCACAAACTTCAGGATGGCGTAGATTCTTTGGCGGCAAGTAGCCGCAAAGTCGACTAGGCTTGCTTTAATAATAGTTAATGTGTAAAGGAGCCGAGATAATTTTGTCGCCTCGACCTTTTTTCTGAAGTCAACACTGCTATTTTGGTATCCCACTTGGTATCCGCAGCCATGAGCCATGTCAACGCTCGACGGTGTGGAGAAACTCTGCCGAACGAGAATGCACGTGGATCGGGTATCGATCGCACTGAGAAGTCGAATACAAAAGCCATGCGCGGGTACGGGACGATTCCGACGATTGCAATTGATCGTCAACTGGATCCTATTGCAAGTGAGCACCTTCAGGATGTGGGTCGGCGGATGTTGATACTTTGTGATACCACCAAGAGGGTACGAAAGGAATCAAGTCCAATTAAGTTTCCGAAGCGTGTGAGTCCAATTCGATTTTCTGGATTTGAATGTAATGGAAGCGAAGATGCTAGCGAATGCATGGGAGTGGAAGAAGAAGAGGAAGACTCTGTAAAAACCGACGAGCGGATTGTACGTACAACCTTGGCAAAGTTCACGATATTATGATTGTTATCTCAATTTCGTGGTGGCATCCAGGCAAATATGATCATGGACCAGGAATGGGATACACGCGCGTGGAATGCGACGAAGATCCAGAGTGCAATTGAGACTCTTTACGCAGAAATTGAGCATTCTGATGATGAGGCAAGACGTGAGCTTGCGACTTCCATGCTTGTTCGATTAATGCAAACGCATGAAGGTTCGTTCATTGAACAATTAAGTTTACAAATTGAAAGAGGACGGGTTTGATCTATTGTGCTGCATTGTAGAAGCAGTGGAATACGTTGAAACTTCGTTGCCAAGCTTGACGAACAAGGCTTTTTGCACATTGTCAAAACGCACGAACAATATCAAAATTTTACGCCTCATCCAGCTGGTTGCAGTACTCGCCGCATGGTTTGCCCATGTTTTGTCGAACGAAAACGTGCTGAACAAACTTAGTACGTCGTTGCTGCGCGAAACCGAAGTGTGCGCTCAAATTCTTCAGCATCATTGGCGTGAGTTTTTATTCAAGCGCGCAGTGAATCAGCGCGAGTGCGATCCGATCGTTCGAAGTCGCTTTCACGCCATGCACATAATTAAACTAATTGAATTACGCCATCAGTTTAAGACTTTCCGAGAGATTGTGGGACCTGAAGGAATTTCTGATCGTGTCACGCACGCATACGTCACCATTGTGTATCATTTAGTAAATCTACAACGCGGACCTGATCCAAAGTCGGAAAAGACCCGTCGAATGGTGCTTTTGGATCAAAGACGAGTTCTGAGCTCGGGTGTGCTCGTGCACTTGGCCTCCTTTATCACGCGACGCCGAAATCGCGGATTTAATGAATTGGTAAAAGGCATTGTGGGTAACATTCTCGAAGGCCACGGAGACGACCAGATTGTTTACATTCTTCAATGTAATGTCGTGCAGAGAGTGCAAGTGGACCTGATGCATACATTGCAATCATGTGATGGTAGTATCGAAGCTATCGCTTATCTTACGAGCTCGCTACGTATACTACATGATGTGGTCTCCAAAGTTCTTGTAGCGACTGAACGATGGGGTCCACTTGGTACCGACAGTGCACCATCAAGTCCATTTCGAAATCGAGAATTGTCGTTTGTAACCACCCACAACTTGGCTTTGAGTCAAGGCGAGCGGGACTTCTTGATGCAAAAGTTAAAGGCAGCGGTTTGTCAATTTTTGTTTACTGCTGATGTGTTTGATACGCTGTTCGAAGTCCTTTTCTATTGTCGTGATCAAAGGCATACCCTTCGAGTCCAAGTGTTGGACATTTTTTGTCTACTGACACGGTCCATCGGCTTTTCTCAATTCCTTGATGCTCTTACTCGACGTGGAAGCCCACGGCTTGAACTTGTTCTGCGATGTATGAAAGATACTAATATGATGGTGGCTCGAGCGGCAGTGAATTTCTTTTACGCGTTGACGAGTCGTATTGACGCCAGACAAGAGCTTACGACCGCGGGTGCCGTGGAGGTTTTGATGGGGTGGTGTCAACCCACTTTTGAAGATTGTGCCTCGACAATGGCGTTTGTATTGGGCCTAATAGGATGTGCTTTATTAGCTCGACAAACACAAGCAGTGAAGTCAGCCACAGCACTTTTGGCAGGTTTAAACACCCTTGAAGAACGAGTCGAAGCGCTTTACAATCTTCTTTTAGATCTTGCCATGCAGGATGAAATCTCACCGCGTGCCTCGGAACAGACGGCCTCCTTTCTCTCCAACGTCAATGTCTTGCCAACAATGTTGCAATTTATCACAAAAGTGTCACCGAGTTGCATGGATGCACCGAACCAACATGCTCGTCAGCGCAACATTAGTTGCATCTTTCTTGGTCGGTTGTTCAAAGCTTCCTCAGTCACGCAAGCGTGCTTTAGCGAAAAGATCGTCACTCACCTTGCACTTTCAATCCAATGCAATCGGCTCGACGAAATGAACGGTTTTGTGGCTCGTAGTTCGTCGGAAGATCGTTTGATCCATGAATTTGGCTCATTAGAAGCTTGCAAGGCGCTCAGTCGACTGGCGCGATGTCCGAGCCACATGGTCGAAGCGCGTCTTCGACAATCTATGACTTGTTCTCAGGTGCCCGAGTGGCCTCAAGCTTTGATCTGCGACGTCATGTTTCGATTGCACGTACTAAAAGACTTAATTGCGTTCATTCGACCTGTCAGCGAGGAAGTCGAGTTTGCAGATGTCACACGTCGAAAAGCTGTAGCTGCAGTGGAATTTACGGGATATCTTCGACCGTTGCCTTCTGGGAACCGCGCGCGAGAAACGTTTCTCAGGTCTCTTGCTACTCATGCACATGGAGATTACGTTCGATCCAAAGTGATGGAACTCGTCAAGCTAGTCGTCCCCGCCATTTTGAACCAATTACGCGACAAAAACGCAGGCGTGACAGTTGTGAGTGCGTGTTGTGTAGCTCTTGGTCGATTAGCGTGTACAAATGAAGCGTGTCATGCGTTGCTTGGTCAAGGATGTTTGCAAATCGCTTTGCTTCACTTACCTGACATTGCAACGGCAATCAAAACACCAAGATCGTTGCCGAAAAAGTTGAACGCAAAGTCAAACTCTTTTAGCGAGCATCATGAGCTTTTGAACGTACCATCTTCACTGTATAAGTTACTTGGTAGGCTTTGTGCAATTGCCGAGGGGCGCACTGGGATCATTCGTGCTCAGGTGCTTCCTCGTTTGCTAAAACGATTGCAGATGCAACACCTGAGTTCACAAAAGTGTGACGACGAATGCAAGAGCGAAATTGCGCTTGTAATTTCACACCTTGCGGTGGTGAACGCTATTGAAGGGAGTACAGGCGAGCTCTTTGTACATTATCGAGTATTAGAGCTGCTTACGACTATTCTCGAGCAGTATCATGACGTTCGGTACACTTGGGACTTTTCTTTGAAAAGAAATAACGCTCAGGTACCAAAGTGGAGGCTATTGGTGCGTGCTGTTCATGCGATTGCAGCCCTTAGTCAAAATATACTTGTGATAGTTCCTCGCGTGGTGGAACTTGACATTGTCGGTTTGGTGTTCCCGTTCCTTGCACGGCTCTCCGTTGAAAGTCCTTTGACTTCTCATCTTGAGTCACTGCAATACGACGCAGTGACAATTATTCGGTCAGTTGCGTCGTATCCTCATGGGCTATTCCATGTCTATCTTTTGAACGCTAAAGCAAGTGTCCTTGACCACATTTCAAGGAATAAGACAAACGAGGAGGTAGACGCCAGCGATGCAGCATTATCGCCGTTGCTTATGGACAGGATCAAACGAATTGCCTTCGATTACGCCATGGAGCTGAAGTTTAAACCCGTGACTTTGCGGGACAAGAAGTCGGTCGGAGAATTGGCTCGAGAAAGCTTGGCATTAATCAACGAGCGTCAGCAACAACTTCAGGTCGAGCAACGACGAAAACAAGAAGGTTACTACAAGTCAAGTCTGCCTAGTGCAGACAAATCCAAAGCAGCACTGGCGTCGAGCTCAAGTTTGAAAAGCTTTGATAATCGCGCTGTGATTCCAAACTTGCCAACACGACCAGCGGGGAACAAGGAATCTTTATCTTCCGTCAAGGCTCCTCACTCCGTCTTGACCAGACTCAAGTCAAACACAAGAGGTTCGGATTATTGCTTAATGCTAGACCCGCTTTTTAATTCGTCAGCGGAGTCAGTCAGTGGCAATATGAAGATGATAGACGACTTGCAAAATCCATTAAACGGGAGGGACTGTTTAAGCCATTATGCACATGTTCAGGCTCGTCAATCAAGGAAAAGGAACTACTATTGTCCATCGATCGAGTGATCTGTCACGTCAAATACAAGCTTCGCATCATAAGGCGATACGAGGTTAGCTACGTATGCTTACCAGCAAACCAAAAGATTGCACATTAAGAATCAAGTCATGGATATCGTAGAATTATACTTGACACAATAGCGTGGTAAATGTCTCTTCTACTAAAGCATGTTCTAAGAGATGTGGCTATCGTTTCCAGCTGTGGAGTTGGCGTTGGAGCCATACGTGGTCTTCAAGGCATTGCGACCTAAAAGCCGCTGCGAGAGATCACCGTTGCTTCCAGTGCGACGAATCATCGGGCTCTGACGGTACACCACTTTGCCACGGCGCTTGCGCATGAGATGCGTCTTTTGAAGTGATGGTGACGCATACATGGGCGATTTCTCGACCGACTCTGCACCTCGCTTGCGCTCCTCTTTTTCGGAATGATAGACCAGCAATCCCATGACGAGGACAAACAGTGCAAAGGCATCGTAGATTGTGAAAGCTTGGCTAGCATCTTTGCCCGTGAGGAGAGGGATCATGTACAGCAGATCCGTGAGCGGGAGACCAACGGCCGATGACACGACAAAGAGCACGCTGCTGCCTTCTTTAAAGATGTATAGCATGAGCTGGTTGTAGATGGTGTTGAATACAATGAAGATGAGGAAGACAGTAAATACCCCCGAGTCACACGGTAAGTCCTTGCCATTCAGTCTCACTTCGTTGCCAATAAAACACTCGTGTGCTTTCCAAACATACGACGGAAAGTCCGTCCATGGCACTGGAGGATCGCTGAACGCCTCGATGCGCACGGTCCAGATCGTTGCAAAGCCAAGCAGGAGCTGGTAGAAACTAATCCAGATATTGGCATACCAGATATCGAGATCCACATCCTTGAGGCCAATCTCTTTGTACACGTTCGATGCTGCAGCTGGCACCAGCGACACAATGTACAACGTGATCCACCCAGCGGTCGGATCGGGTGCATTTGCAACGTCTTGCCCGGTCAAAACGGGAATTAAATTGACCATGCCTCCGTAGAGTACTAGAATTGAGCCCAAAATATGGCCGCGTTTGAAGCGCGTTTGTAAAAACATGTAGGATAGCACCATGTTGAACGGCAAATTGAGTTGATTAAGAACATTGGCCATGTTCCCCCTGACGGTCACATCAAACGATCAGTACCGGGAACTTCTAGCTCAAAGGAATATCGCGTACCCAATGTGAGGCGTGGGGAACGCGCCCAAGAGATTGTAAAGCGTGTCAAAGAGTGCCATGAGCATGTACTTGTAATGAGGAAAGCTACGCATTTCTGGCGTAATG
Source organism: Plasmopara muralis (assembly GCA_003676415.1). Classification (NCBI taxonomy): domain Eukaryota; phylum Oomycota; class Peronosporomycetes; order Peronosporales; family Peronosporaceae; genus Plasmopara; species Plasmopara muralis. The sequence continues at coordinate 34,513 of RCHQ01000155.1, read as the reverse complement.
TCATCTGATTATATACTCAATTGTTAGCCCCGAAATCTTTCCAGTTATGGATGGCAGCTCGATCCTTACCGGTAAAGTAAATCTTGTAGCTACGACGTTTACGAAACACGGTGGCATGAGTTTTTTAATCGACAAGACCTATCATTTTTCTGTCTACGTACGCCACGACAGGAGCTGATGAGATTAAAAAGGCAATGGGGAGGATCACGTTGGTGAAATACCAGAGGAATTCCGTGTAATCATACGTGATTCGTCTAATGTACAAGGTCATGAGGACACCAATGCAGTGTACGGAGTTGCAGCAACTTAACGTACGTGTAGAGAACGCGATCCACGCAGCGTGCCATAATGAGCAAACAGAGCGCCACTGCCAGTTTCGATTCCCATAGTAGCAGCTTCAAGTCCATCGTGACTTTTGTAAAACGTAGCGCTTGGATCCAGGTGACGTTTTTTAGATTTAGCCAATTAAAAGCGAATAACTAGGATAAAAAACGAATTTGTCATGGAAAACCACGGCATGAATCGCATGCAGGAATTGCTGAGTAGCTACTACGGACTTCAGGACCAGGAGGGTCGACAGGAGCAACTGCGAGACATTGATTCGCCTGGCTTTGATTCGAGTGTATACGTTAAAGTGCGCTTGGCTCGTATGTAGTTTTCAAAGCGTCATGTAGCAATCTTTGACGTCTGTGTGTAGGAGCTATTGAAGACCCGCGGATTGAATGACTTGTTATCGACCGACGATCAGCTCATTTGTGAGATTAAAGAGCTAGATACTAGTATGCAGATGCTTGTGTATGAGAATTACAATAAATTTATTAGTGCCACCGACACGATCCGCAAAATGAAGGTCAGAGCATGTAGAAATCGGTCTTATACACTTGATTTGTGACGCTCTTCTGGGTTCAAAGAACAATGTAGCGAGTATGGAAGATAAGGTGGCGTGCGTGGTCAAGAGTATGGACGTCATTACGGCAAAAAGCGAGAGTATTAACGTAGCGTTGGCGCCACATCGCTCTAAAGTGGAAAAGCTCATCGGTGTGCGAAGATTACTCAAACGTTTCGAGTTTATCTTTGATTTACCACAAAGATTGAATGCGTACGTAGTCAAAACGAGTCATTGGTTGTTTGTGATGCGGCTGACAACGCGATACAGTGCTGTGAAGCAGAAAGAGTACGCTGACGCAACTAAATATTACCTGTTGGCATGCCGTATTCTTGGGAGATATGAACATATCTCTTCGTTCAAGGTACGTCCAATCATAAACAATGCTACTGCTGTTGAAGCGCTTTTCAGAGCTTTTCATTGGTAAGGCCATTCAACTGGAAGCAGAGAAAATTATCCAGCAGCTCGTGCGGGTGTTGAAGAAGCGAATGCTTGACTCTTCGCTCGAGTCAGAGGAGGTAAAGACTGCACGTTGCCCAAGATGGTGTTTTGACACTGGACTTTGTTTCGACAGCTTTGCGATACGGTAATCCTTCTCCTTCAACTTGATTCGAGCAGTGACAAAATTCGTGACCAATTTCTAGAGTGGCATCAAGAATACTTTGAGCGAACGATCGCAGCGTTTAAAGTATTATGTCGTGTAAATGACTTTACTTGGTATTGAGACCGTTAACAAGCTCACTCTTTTCTGTGTCATATCCTCTTTGTAGACACTCGAAACAGCCACGTCTGTTCTTGAGTTCTTGCAACGATTCAATGCAGCTCTTTTGATAAAAATGAGTCAAGTATTCTCAGTGTACAAAGCTCACTTTATGCCTGAGGTCGTTGCGCGCGAAAAACTATCAACGTCACGAAGATCTTCCAACGCCGTTCGAGACGATTTGTTTCTAAGTTTCGTAAAAGAGATGTTTGCGTTGTATGTGAGCGAGTGCACTCTTCAATTTCGTCGCCCTCACACGGACTTTGTAAGTTCAAGTAAATGTATCAAGTCACACTTATCAACTCAAATTTTTTGAATATCTTATAGGGCACAAAGGAGGAGGTTTTCGATGTTTTAAAAGACGATAACGTCTCGTCAGAGATCGTCGAAAACGATTACTATGTGTTTATGCGTGTCATGAAGCACTTTGTTGTGCAAGTGAACGAAGTCGATAGCACCATTCCAATGTGTGGACTGGCTGCACATGCGACTCAGATTGTTGAGAGTTCTGTGCGTTTTCAAATCGAGGGCGTCTTTCGAGAGCTGCGTAAGGATACTGGTGAGCTGCTAGTCACTTGTCACGAAGAAGTTTGCAGTTTGGGGCGAAACACGCGTGACGGTGGACAAAGCGTCCGACCCTTAGCGCAACAGTTTGCGAGAACGTTTACCGATATGATGCAGAAGGTGCTTCGACAGTTGGTGCCAATGATGGAAACTGGATTCGTAATTCTTACCGAGCTCAGTCGACTCTTTTCAAACTTGGTCCAGGTATGATTTGCATAGCACTTACAATGTCATGCGTACCTAAAGTAAAGAGTTGATGTTGATGATCGCGCAGAGTCAGTTTTACAATTTCTTAACGTGGTTTAATGTGTCTGTACTGCAATATGCGGAGCCAAAGCGCGCGTTTACCCGGGCAGGTGGGCCGATTGGATCTAACGCTGACGACGACGATATTCCGTGGCTGGAGGCTACTCCCCCATTCCTGCTCTTTCTGGCTTGTATGTGTCAAGAGCTGTCGGCTGAGGGGATTGGTGAATGTGTACGTAGCCTCATTGAGTGTTTACCAGCCCCTCCTTCCCCGTCTTCAAAGGAGTCGATGGAATATCATCGCATGAACCAGCAGGACGTGACGCACATGATTGAAGTGACTCGCGAGTCATCATTTCAGCTTCTCCAGCATGTTGCAAAGCACTATGGGAATCAGTTGAGCGTCCTTGTTTCCAATGGAGTGGCGGCAACGTCGTGGGGCGATATGGCCGAGGAACCAAGGAGTGTCCAAGAAATGATGGTTGCTATTGTTGAAGCTACGTTTCGATACGGCAAAGAAGTCGCGTTGGCGCTTGACGACACGCAGAGCGTTTTCATAAGCAGCAACAAACGCATTACGAGTCGTGACTTTCGTAGACGTACAAGCGCTTTGCGTTCTCGCAACGCAGCAGTCACGACGGCGCCGTCGGGTATGCAACTCGACGTTAATCGGCTTTTTGCTCGAAAAATCCACATTTTTCCACTACAGCTCGAGCTCACAACGGATACATTCGTTCAAACGATGCTGAAAATATGCATCAAAGCCTTTAGTGAATTTGTGCGACTACTCGAGCTCTCCAAGTTTGGCTTGCAACAAATTCAGCTCAATGCCGAGTTTCTGCGTAGTACACTGCTGTACATTGTGGCTGATGGTGAGGCCGAAGAAGAAGTAGAGAGTCTTTTGTCGGATCTCTTGTCTACTGCTCGCGAGCGGGCCGTTGAAGACGTGCTGATGGATCAGAGCAACGTTGTTGCTATCGTGAGCACTAAAAGTACGCAAGCTCTGTCACGTCGAGGATGAGGCGAGCGTGATTGGATGATAAAATGAAAGAATTTACTTCATTGGCAACATATTGATCAATATATACGACTGCGAAATGGCTTTGCATTATATGTAAATCTTCAACTTATTTTGCGCATGCCTTCGGCTTTTTTTTTAAAAATTCAGTTATTAGATCTCTGTAATGAAAAATTTGTATGATAACAAAATCTGAAATATCAAACATGTTGTCGTAATGTGCACGTTACACTTTAGTGTATTACCTAGAAAATCTTTAAAGTTCTGTGAATTATAAAAAAAACATTCCACACAAGTTCATCAATCATCCTGCCCACAAAATTGTAGCACACTATGTCTGACCTTAAAGCTGATTTTGAAGCCGCTGCTGCGCTCGTAAAAACATTCACTAAAAGTCCTGTATGTGCTGCATCTCTCCTCTGGGACGCTGACTAACTGTGCTGACAGTGTCCTCTTGCTATTGCAGAACAACGATGAGAAACTCGCGCTGTACTCGTTATACAAGCAGGCCACTGTAGGAGACAACACGACGGCCGCTCCAGGTATGTTTGACATGACGGGAAAGGCCAAGTGGAATGCGTGGAACACCAAGAAGGGAATGTCCTCGGAGGACGCCAAGAAAGCTTACATTGCTGAAGTGGAGAAACTGAAAAGTGTCTACGCCTGAAATGCGATTGGGAGATCGCGGTTATAGCTCTCTCCCTCTCAGCTGGCCTTAACTACTACTAAGGCATTTGGTAATTGGAATGGCACTTTTGATAATAAAACTTTTAACATTCGTAAAACGAGAGCGGCATTCTAATGCATACAAACTCGGCGCGAATGCTTGGGAATTTTTACCTAGTAACCTCAATTGCAAATCATCATCTACTAGGACAAAGGAGGTAGTCGCCATCAACGACAAAGATTATAAATGGATTCGCATGCACCACCCAATTACTTCACAGAATCGGCTCCAACTTGCTGTCATGACAGGTAAGACGACATTAAATCACTTAATCTGTCCCAACCTTGGCCTCGAACTTAGCCTTTAGCCGGTCAAAGTCCGACATAAGCTGATTGATTTGGGCAGTATGTTCACCCAATTTCGTAGACAATAAAATTTGCTGCATCGCTAACTGCTGCTGCGTTTCCGTGTTTTGTGTTAGCAAACGCATGAGAAGCCCTTCCATCTGCTCAACCGCAGTCGTCGACAACCGTGCCATGGACACCGATTTGTCTTCTTTAGTTTTTTTGGGTGGAGATATGTGTTCCTGATTCGACGAACCAAACGATGTCATGGACGAAGTCGTAGCTGAGATTTCTGGGGAGATCGATGTCTCGGGTTTTAAGGCTTGGATTTTACTTTGACTTGCATCATAAACCAAATTAGTGTGGATTTGTGCTATATCACAATTCAATCGTTGCTCAGCTTCATCAATCGCGTTGTTGTCCTCTTGAATCATCACTTTGCTGACACATTCTGCAATTTTAATCTTTGGAAGAATTTGACTTGCAGCTAGAGCTAGCCGCTTCAAAATGGAAATATCGCATCCTTCCCGCGGACGTGTGTCCAGGACAAAAACGCTTCCGACTGCATACCCCGAATTTAAATCGATAATCGGTGCAGCCGCGTAAAATCGAACGCCAGCAGCACCCGCAACGAGCGGATTTCTTTGAAATCGATCATCTTGGAGCGTGTCCAGTACAACCATTGATTCGCTTGCATACACCGTGTAAGCGCAAAATGCAATTTTGCGTGGAATCATCTTGTGTGCCAGCCCCACACTTGACTTTATCAATTGACGGTGCTCGTCCAAAAAACCTACTGCAGCCATAGGGCACGTCAAACGCGTTTTGGCGAGATCGCAAATCATTGCAAAAAGCTCGTCAGACTCAGAGTCTAGCACTTTCAACGCAAATAAAGCTCGAAGTCTGTCTTCTTCATTGGCACTCACAGGGGGTCGAGGCCACGGATGGACCCACTCCATGTTGCTGGGCCGTTCACGCAAACTTTTTCGCTTGCGTACAGCTTCACTATCGTCGATTGCTTGAGCACGATCACTTTTAAGCTTAGATTGTTGATATTCTGCTTTGGTTTGGTCATTTTTGGGCTTCCAATGTTGGGGTTCAAGTGTCACCGAACGAAGCTGCAACTCGTCACCGTCAAGGTCAAACGACGGACGAGCGGCAGGAGAGAGCACATGGTCCTGCACCCACACTTTCTGTGCATCCGAAGTCATACTGCGACGCGACTGAGTCGCACGAGGATAGCCTTTATAGCGCTGGGTTGAGCAATTAACTAGGCATGACATACACACGCGTACGTGGGTGATGCTAAGTGTAGGATCGACCCGCACGTCTTTGTATAGCGTGCAATGTTTGCAAACGACTTCTCTGCACTACAGCAAAAATGTTAAAAACGATGACCACCTGACGAAAGCGTTAGCCCAAAACGTGAATACGAGACATACTATTCGGCAGTGGTGTTTGCGACGAAAGGTGCCAAATGGTCTAGTGCAGACGTTGCACAAATGTTGCTTTTGAGCTGCGACTTTATGGTCCGATTTCTCGAGGTGCAGCGCGATAAGGCCGTTCGCGGCCATATCTTTGGTTGTTAGCGCAAGTTGATACTTTTGCCCAAAGCACGCGCTGCTGGTAGGAATAAGTCGTCGTGCCGATTATAGGATCGAGTCTACTTTGCTTGGGGCAAAAAAAACAAAAGATGCCGCTGAGGGGGCAGGGGCACTAATGATGGCGAAACGCCCCGGTGTGCCACGGTTTAACGCAGAAAAACTTAATCGACCAAGAAAGATATTAGATTATTTAACACTATATATTGAGATCTAGCCCTCTTCCTGGTGCCCACGGTTTGTTGGAGAATACCACTTCATTTGAATTGAAGGTATGAAAGTTAGATGATTTATCGATGTTGTACAATCCGCGTTCCACTACTTTATTGTTGTCGTGAAGTCTTAAGCGCAACCGCATGATGTCAACCCACACTCCAAATTAGTCCTCTTGCGGTCGACCAACAATCTTACGGATATTTACGCGTTTGTGTGTACAATGTATCTATTACTTTAGCATCTACATGTCAGTGAAGAGGACTCCAAAAATTGGCTATATCATTTATAAGTCCGTGTAAACGCAGCGATAACGTTTCAGCGGTGACTCAACGCCAAGATACTGCATATGGCCCCATCTATAGATTTATGCTTATCGAAGCTTCTGATACGTAACGCAGCAAAATATTTCCATCCAATAATGTGCTGACAAATAACACTCCCATTATTCAAAGGAGTGTATATTTAACGCCATGCGACTTTTTGCCGCGCGTAATTTGGTGCGCTTGGCACGTGGACATGGCCACAAGGTGCGAATTTGCTTGTTTTTTTATCCAAGATCGTCTCTCTGCTTCTCGTGGCCGCTTTTTCTGTCAATTTTGACGCTTTAGAAGTAATACAATCGTTAATCAAACCTTGTTCAATGATCGATATAGCTTCATGGCTCCTCTCTGCGCCAGGCATTGCTGCTCAGCGGCTTAGGACTTTCAATCGTTTCGCTTGCCCATGCTGATATCTTGGATGCACGCTCTGCTTGTATGGAGGCGCAATGTGACGCCCGCTACGCTCCTTTGGAGGTGAACGAAGCTTTTTACGTACCACTCGAGCGCGAAGAGTCTGCGCCTATCGCAAATTCGCGCGTAACGCGAGTAAGTAGTGCTTCGTACAAGGCAAACTTTCCCATCGAGGACAAGTACGCGGTGTTTACGACGAGCTCGGGTGATGTATTCGCAGCTGTGCTGGACGGCCATGGTAGGTGCATACTAATGAGTCTGGGCTAGTCCTTTCAGTTTTTGAGCTTTTACATGGTCTTAAAGGTGGGTGGCAAGTATCAGAATATGCTCGTAAAACGTTAATTGGCAACGTGCAGAAAGAGCTCGCATACTTGTACAAGTCGGGGACAAAGGAGCCGGCCTTAGGTGACGAGGAGACTGTTTCCGATGACTACGTGGCTGCTGCTATCCAGCGTGCGTTCGGACGCACTGACCGTGACCTTATGTCGGAGGTTGCATCGGCTTTTAAATTGGGTTTTGGAGCTGTTGCACGCTGTGGATCGTGCGCGTGCCTGGCTTACGTGCACGACGGTACTCTGCACGTTGCCAACGCTGGTGACATTCGTGCAGTGCTGGCAAAAACTGGAAAGGATCCCGATACGATCGTTGCAGAGCCGCTTAGCAATGACCAAAATGCCATGGTGAAGTTTGAACAAGAAAAACTCACCAAGGAACATCCAGGTGAAGCAAACGCTTTCACGTGCCGCCACCCGGACTCGTGCTACGTAAAAGGAGCGTTGCAGCCTACGCGCGCTTTTGGTGATTTTGCGTTGAAACATTCGGAGTTTAATGGACCACCATACGAGAACGGCGATCGCTCTGCTGGTCGCCACTTTTCAGCCCCGTACACGCCGCCTTACATTTCGGCTATTCCTGAGGTCAAGTCGCACAGATTTGCGGAAGAAGATAGGTTTCTCATTATCGGGTCGGATGGATTGTGGGACTATTTAAGCAACGAAGAGGCTATCGAAGTTGTAAACGCACAGGCTTCTTGTGGTAACCATGACCGTGCAGGTCGTGCGCTGGTCGAGCGTGTGCTGCAAAAGGCGTCGAAACGGTACGGAATGACATACCAGGAGCTCTTGAGCTTGCCTCCTGGAAGCCACCGCCGTCGCCGCCACGATGACACGACGGTGGTCGTTTTATTTTTTTAGTGGAGTCACGTCTTTCGTGTACTTCTGAAAAGTACAACGATATTTTAATTTGTCAAATCGAGGATCTGGAGGGATACAATATTTGGTTTTTGCCCTACTTTAATGCTTATCTTAAGCGACAGACTGCAACCCTGCAATTTTAAGAGACTTGGTTCATTTTTGTATACTTTCAAAAAGTCCTCAGTACGCCATCCATTATTCCTTTAAGGCTTCTTTTGATACGAAGTCACCTTAAACGCAAACGCTTAGCTTATTCCACCGGTATAGTACAACCTTTCCCAATGAAACTTCTGATATGGGGGATTTAGATAATATTCACCACCAATTAGACTCTTTTTGATAAACGAAGAAAGCACCAATTTGTAATGCAGAAAACAAATTTCAATAAAGTTGCCTTAGCTCTCAAAGATGCCAATGCGCCAAGAAAGCATATATGTAGTAAAGCATGCGATAGCTGCAGAAATGCTTCCGCCGTGGGCGGTGAGCCGAAATTGATTTGCCCACCAAAGATCTGCTCATGCGCGAAAACCTGTGAAAAAGCTTTTAACTAAGGGATAGACGACCACAATTCGTCTTCTCGCCTTGTGTTTGAAGACATCTACGCCTAAGGACAATGAAAGTTATGGGTTCTTGCCATACCAGCAAGGTCGAGCGGGAAGAGAACACTCTGAAGAAGTTTTTGGGGCTTGGAGTCCTGAGGATCTTGTCGCTTCTTCTCATGCTACACACTGAAGGTGACTGCGTCTACAACGACTTAGAAAGTTCACACCTATAAGGTCCGATGAAGCGATGCTCATTGTAGCTCATAAGTACCAACTTACGATTTCGAGCAGTAGGCTTTCAGTATTCAACGAGGTGTTGTTCCCTAAAAGATCAATTCATATTTGGAAACTCTCTTGGGGGTGGACGCAATGACATATCTTACTCTGCTGGATGCGTAAAGAGAAGTAAAATATTGCATTCATAAGGAAAGTGGTCTCAAAAGAGGGATCTAGAAGATAGGGGTTTTCGAGCTCCTTTACACTTCTTTTAAAGGTTAAGTATTAATGAGTCAGCAGAATTCGAAGAACGTCGATTCCCTTTCACACAGACTTTAAAAACGCCGTCGATGCGCAATTGTGCAGGATCGATCATAGATAGCCTTTCCGTCGCCCCAGCGCACCAACCTCACCGGCTCTGTGGCTCTTATTGTCACTGAAACCGAGACGAGGTGGTACCTTGATTTTTAAGAAAAGCGACTTAAATTAATCACGTTAAAAAACTTAGGCGCTCTTCCCTCAAAAAGACACGAGACGCGATATAAAAGTTGTCACGCTTACATAATCAGGGCCTAAGTAGTCTAATTTTATGATATAATCGCTTAGAGCTCAGAAAACCAGCACATTTGGCGCTATGCAACACTTCATTACTCGCAGTGTTAATTGCAGAAACCGATTTTGGTGTTATGAGCTCAACAGCATTTTCTTTGGCGCTGGCTAAGCGACCCTTTGCTGCCTGTTTGGTCACAATTTCAGCAAACCTCGTTTTTGTATATAAGCTACAACTTACCGGTATTTTTACCGGCTTGCATACCGATTTAATTCGAAGGATACCGCATTAAATTTCATTTATTCATATTTATCTCATAAACGTAGTGTGTCAGTAGTATTGTATAAGTTCGTCTTCAGCTTGCTTTATATCGCACACGTTAGTTAGTTCCTAATGGACTAAGGATAGTAAATGGTCGTTTATTCACAGGTTTTCTGCGCGCCTCCTGTGTGCGAAATTCCAAAAGATATATGGAAACCTACCTTTGTGTACCGCGAAAGCTGTAATTATTCTGTCTCATACGGTACCTTGTACTTGCAGTACACTTTTGTTTAAGCAGTCCCGGTCCATCCAAATCGCGCACTTAAAATCAATTACAGCTTCGTACTCTTCGATTACCACTAATGGTCTATCTAGGATGGGTTGGCTTTCTCACTTGTTGCAAACTCTTCTTCGCATAAACGTCTACGGCTTAAGCAACTTGCTGGCGCTCAATGATAGAGCAACATGCTGAGTTTCACGATGTCATTGTCATCGGCGCCGGCGCCGCCGGTCTACGGTGCGCCAGTCAACTGGTACACATAAAGGGTGTAAAGGATGTGCTAGTCGTAGAGGCGGCAGATTGCATTGGAGGACGTGTAAAGAGCAATACAAGCTTTGTTCCAGGACTTCACACAGAATTAGGGGCTGAAATCTTGCACGGCGCCAACACCACACTCACACGCTTGGCTAAGGAAATTAATATTGGTCTGCGCGAGATCTTCACTTGGGCACAGGTAAGCGATACGTGTGTATTTGCTGGAAAAGGCATCGATTAATCAGCCACCGACTCGCTCGCACGAGCAACGAATAGTCTTCTGGCCTTCATACGAATGCAAAAGAGAACGTCAGACCATGTATCCTTAATTAGCATTTCCAGGTCGAGTGGCGTAGACTTTTTCGAAGGTTTACGTTTGTCTTATGTGTGTGTCCGATGGTGCAGTTCTTGTGCTGTTGGATTTGCACCTACCCACGCTGGAAAAGTCAGTCTGGATTCATACATTGTAATTTAAAGTAATTTAGCTATAAGTCTCATGGCTTAATTTGTATGTAGGGCGATGGGGGTCCAACCGATCCGGCACCGGATGGAGGCATCGGCTACTATTATATTGGCGATCAAAAGCGCATGCTCATGTACAATGATGATGATGTGGAATTTGTCAAATTTAATCAGTCTGTTGCTCAAATGAGCGACCTTGACAATATTGACCAGATCCCACACGAAAAGTCTATGCAGGATTATTTTAATGAAATGGCCTTGTCTTCTTCCATGATGAAACTCTGTGAGGCAGGATACGCCAATACAGCCGGTGGACCATTGGAAAACATTTCAATGCGCACAACTTGCCGCTACGAAAAACAGTGGGTTGAGCTGGAGGACGAAGGCGACTATCGTGTTGTACCAAGCTTTATGCGATTTATCGATCATTTTGCCGAGGGCGTGGCTATTCGACTGAACTGGCCAGTATCTAGCGTGGACTACTCCCGAGGCGATCAAATTCTTGTGACTAGTACTTCAGGCAAGCAGCTATCGTGTAGGGCACTCGTTGTGACAGTCTCGACTGCTGTGTTCTCGAAAATTGCCTACACTCCAGCACTTCCTCAGCATAAAATTGACGCGGTGGCGTCTTTTGATATGCGTCGTGCAGGGAAGGTGCTTTTGCACATGTCGGGTCGCTTTTGGCCCGAGAGCGCGCACGGTGTCGTTTGCTCCGACTGCTTTTTGCCTGAATTTTGGTTTAATAGCACGCAAGGCATTGGCCACTTAACGCCCAATGGAGACAAGCTCTGCGCCGCTTACAATTCAGAGAATAGTAACACACAATACCTGATCACAGGTTTTGCTGGTGCGCTGTACGCAGATAGCTTTGTTGGCATGGATCATGACAAAATCATTGAGGGCTTTCTTGACCAGCTTGATATGATCTATGGCACCGTGGATGAGCCGTTTCCTGCGCACAAATACTTTGTCAAGGGCATGTATAAAGATTGGGGTGACGAACCTTGGATCGGAGGAGGCTACGCATACCCTTGCGTAGGTCAGCCCGACTCGGCTTCCTATGATCTTGCCGCATCAGTGGAAGATCGCCTTTTCTTTGCTGGTGAAGCCACAGCTTTCGAGCAGCCAGGCATGTCAGTACACGCAGCCGTTGACACAGGTATACGTGCTGCTGCTCAAGTGGCGCGCGCTTTGGAAATGTATAACAGGAGATACATGACTAGAAAATCAGAATTAAAAACAATCGATTGAACTTCTTATTAATTTTAACGTGTATCATACGCTCAAACTATTGCTTTCGATCATGGTGCTATCGCTTCAAATTTAACTCAGCCGACGCCGTTTGCGCCGCAAAATATTTATATAAGTAGTGTAGGCGAGCTAGAAATGCACAGGCAAAATGAAAGCTTCCTGTACCAGTGCCTTATCTGCATAGTGCACCGCTCGCATTTGGTAGCAGGGTGATGGTTCGCAATACTCAGTAAAAATTGTTCACCTGTTCCTCGCGTTCCAATCGGCTCAAAACGTGCTTTCCAAACGTAAAACGCTTTAGATAATCCTCGTTGTGTCGAATTATACATACAATGCGACGGCGGTCGTGGTCATCCACACGGTCAAGCAATTTTTGCACTACGTAATTGCCATACATGTGTTTCATCATCGGAAGCAGCGCACAGGACGCGCCACTTTCGTCATACTGCAAAATGAAATCGACAATCTGACTAATCTCCTCCTTCGTTGCATGATCCAAACAAGACTCCACAACGTTGCTAGCGTACTTGTGTTGACTCCAGCGAGCAATCTCAGGAAGTACCGCTTGCATGACAATGTCACGCTGATTCTGTTCACCATGACTGATAACGTGCTGTACAACGTAATTCCCAAATTGATCTTTCACAAGGTCGCGGCACTTATATATAATCTCATCAAGAAGCGGGCGAATCTGATCCGGTGCGCAATGTTCTAAAACGCGCTGAATCACGCGGCAGCCGTACGAATGCGTTGAGAGACATGCAGCTTGGCCGACGAAACTGTCGATAATGAACTGAATATCCTCCCCTTTTACAAAGCGATGCGGCACCAATCCATTGCAAATAGCCGCTCTCTTCCAAGACGCCGCTTCAATACACTTCTGCAGCACGTGGTTACCGTTCTGATCAACGGCACATTTCATAACGTGCCCCTTTAGCTGTCGAATCAACGCCAATTGCTCTTCAACGTGTGTCACCTCTAAAGCACGCTGTATCACACGACACCCATACACTTGTAGAGCCAAACTTATCATGTTGTTTGTCATCAGCTCCACCAACAATTGCTGCTGCTCCAAACAGCCATACTCTAAAAACTTTTGAATTACATAATTGCCAAACACATCCGTCATCAGCAGAAGCGAGTTAGGAAAGATCTCGCTGAATGCGTCGGCTTTCGCACGTTCGTCAGCTTTTTCCAGTTTCTGCTGAATGAACCGCGAGCCTGTCTGGTCTTTCGCGAAGATAAAGAGGTGCCCTTTGATGACAGACAATCCCCATTTCTCCGACTTCGGTGCCGAGTTAAATTCCTCCAAAAGGGTGTTAGACGAATACGAATGGGCAATCGGGTGGAAAAATTCGAGCTCGTCTCGTTGAAATGCTCCAGCGTTTGGTCTGTGTGGCATCTGCGAACGAGGATCATAGCCTCGAAAGTTGTGGGAAAAAAGTGTTTGATCAGCCACAAAATACGACGACCGAGCTTTAAACATTTTGTCGACAGGTTTCATACCACAATAGTCACCCGTATAACTGACAAGATAACTTGGCGCGACTGAAGGGTGCAGACTTGCATATTCCGAAGGTGTAATGCCGAAAGGAGAAGACGGGAACGAGTATGTATTCTCGATTGCGGCCCACCGCCCTTTGCCAGCCATGGGGTAACCATAAATTCCGTGAGCGCTGGATTCGTTGGGTGACGGATAGCCTTGAGCCATCACTCCTTGGACGGACCCACCGAAAACAGGTTCGCTAGAACTTCTACCAAACGGGTGACGATGGCAATTTATACTGCTAGGACTGTAGCTGGTCGTATATTGCGCCATTCGAGACATATCGTTTAAATTGTAATGAGAATCATAAGCGGATCCGTAAGGCGGCGCAGAGTGGTAGTTGCCAATTTTGAGGTGCCCCATCCCTTTATTTATGCCATGCATTGACCGCGTGTAATTCTCTTTTTCACAAAATAAAGGTCTCCGAGTAGGCAAACTTTCATCTCCAAAGTGACCGAATTCAGGTGAAGGCGTTCGGGGAAAATCCTCTTGAATACGGTCGAACAAAGACATTCCGGGAGGAACTCTACAGCCGGCAGCCTTACCATCACTAAAAGAAATTCTTTCAGAATTAGACCTGGCGGTAGATGCGCTCATGGATGGAAAATTTTGATTGACAGGCGAAGTGTTGGAACTTCCGGTCGACGTGAGATCACTATCTTCAAAACCACTATGAGGGTTCGCCCAAATATCTACTGAGTGGGACCCATTACTAGCAGCATTATCTCGATCTTGGAGCTGATATAAGCATCGAGCAAGTTAACAATCCAATTAGATTTGAATATTCATTTACAACAAGTATAACAAACGTACCAAATTAAAGGAAAGTCCACTCGATTCCATCCCTTGGTTATCTGTCGGATAATCCACCTAGACAAGCAAATTGTAAGCATAATCTAGTCGTTCACTAGTTTTGATTTTCGGAGAAAATGAGCACACACCTTGCTCATTCGTGTTCGGGATGCGACCATCCATGACACTGGCAGCTCTCTAGCCTTTTCAGATAAAACATTGTTCTGTTCTTCGTCTTCCTTTTGATTGTCCACCGCTTCTTCACCCCCATCCGAGTCACTCGGTGGAGTCGTCTGAGTGCTGTGCACGGCGCGCGAGTCCACCTCAGACTGCAGTCTCGGAGCACGCAGTGTAAAACTTGCTGGTCGCTCGCTTAGCGCCTGGGAGGCGGAGAGCAGTAGTGAAGAGCGCGTTTTAAGGCCCTCCGAAGACCAGAGCGTATCGGATGAGTATCCAACGGGATCCTGTAGCTTCACGCGCACTGGTTCAACGGGATTGTCGTGATGAACATGCTTCTCCAGCGCTGAAAGTCCAGATCCAGCACTGCTGGCATGCTGTGGTGACTTAGTGGGGAGGCCACCACCACTATTGCTCTTGGCGGGGCTCATCGAGTTGCTGTGACCCATTGAAGAGGGAAAGGTTAGGTGGTCGTCAAGTGTAGCTATAATCCTGCAAACCATGCAGTCGCCCACTTGCGTGGGAGGCGGCAAATTGGATAATGAAGTTAATGCGCGTGCGGGCGGGTAAAAGTCAGGGGTTTTTTTCGCGAAACGGGCTCTGTGACAGGTTGCACGTTCACTTGAAAGCGAGAGGACCCGTTGATGCCGGGTATGCAAAAGACGGAAACCTCAACAAGGCGGGTGGGGTAAGCAACTATCTATCCTTTTTCTTTGCCAGCAAATTGCAATCGGGCGTAATAAAACGCTCCTTTTTAACGGGCGCAGTGGCACGTCTGGAATGGCAAGTGTGTAATACGACAACACGAAACGGCAATTCAATAAGTGGGTATGGACTCCGTGGACTTAAGATGGCACGCTATTTCTGTCTACAAGCCAGCGGCAAACCACGGGTGGTCCGAAATTTCGGATCGTGTCGTCATGCATGCGGTTCACCGCCGAAGGCAGTTATCTATTTCTGGAGGTTGCCTTTCACAGAAAAATCCGGAGCACGCATGTGTCGAGGCGTGATGTGACTTGACTGACGCGGTCGTTACCGGCTGGGGTTTCCTCTGGGTCGGAAGAATGCATGCGTTATGCTAACGGCAAAGTTGAAGCGACGCGGGACAGCCTGTGTTCATAGAAAGAACAAAGACAATCATTTTGACAGAAGGTAAGTTGCTGTGGGCCTCTTTGGTGATAGGCAAAGGACGGGATCACAACGCGGCGGTCAGCCGATGGAAGGCCGCTGCCAGACCCATGGAAGCGTCGGAAGATACTGGCTTGCCGGTAGATCGTGGCTACATCGATCGGATCGTGAAACAATCTATTTTTTACTGGAACAAGTGGTCTATTTTCAATGCAGCAATTAATCTTTACTAGTTTGCGGCAACTATTGTTTCCCTTTCGCTTTCTAAAACTAAAGCCGTGTCGCTTAGGCAACAACAACTGAGGCAGATGTAAAATCCGTCTCATAATGTAAGCACGTGAACCTTCCAGTGTTTAAAGCGAGTGGGCGCCAAGGTACGCTCACAATGTTTGATCCCTGTCCCAGCCGCAGCTGCTGACTGCTTCAAACGACGATCTGTTCTGTAAGCCGCTTCCGGGTCAAAGTTTACGAAGTTAATGTGGCGACAGAGAACAATGGGTACTTACGAGCTCTTGGGCTTCAACCTCAGCAAAGCCATTGCTGCAATGCCTGCCGTTACGACCGAAGCCGTTGCTAGTGCATGTGTTGTCAAGTACCATGGTTTCAATTGGCCCGCACCGGTTTCGAGCTGTTGCTTCTTCGTCTTGCGCGTGAAAATGGACTTTTCCTCGCCAACCTGCACACCGTGTCCCTTTGCGGAAGAGTGCACAGTCCTACTTTTTGCGGGTTGGATGGATGATGGGGACGCTTCGAGCGAGTCAAAGATGCCACCCCACGCCTTCATCTCGTCCCGTTTTTGCTTTTCCACTATCTTGCTTACCTTGTCCAGTAGCGTACGACACGATTTATCTCTAGGATTAAGCCTCACGGCTAACAGTAGATCCTGCTTAGCATCCACAAATTTATCCAGCTTAACGCACGCCTGCGCACGGCGAAAACGCGCCTTAGATGGCCAATCTTCGTAAAGCAGTTGCTCCGACATGCCCAGACGCCCCATCCACGTAACAACATTGCCCTCGCGGTTTTCGGCTAACACCGTAAGTATGCTCAAGGCGTTTGTGCACGCAATTTCTGCGTCTGCATACATGTTGAGCTTTAATTTGCACGCACCGATATTGAGGTGACAGCGAACCATGGTCTGAATGATTGTTGCTTTTTCCTTATGCGTGGCAGTATCTTGATCTACGCGCTGAAGAAAGCCTAGAGAGCGCAAGTAGCTGTACACGGCGTCCTGCAAATTGCCAACGCGAAACTCATCGTTACCCGCGTCTGCAAACTTCACAGCCTCATTAATCAGGTCTTTCGTCGACATTTCTTCAATTTCCTTTGCTGGCAACTTTACATCATTGCGCTGCATGTACAGGTACGCGTAGTCGGTCTTGATAATCAACACGTCGTCGTGGGGGCGAATTTCCTTTAGTACACCCAAGCCATACGGAGTCTGCACCTTCATATGCATTCTAAGGTCCGGTTCATCAGGCTCTTCGTTCACGACGTTTTGGCGCAAGTAGGCCATCGTACGAGTCCTTACCGCAGCGTCCGTATCCATCTGTACTACATACATCTTAGTTTCTGGTCGGAATGACACTACAACGCCCCGTCCAAATGGAGTGACCACGCGAGTTTTGTCCGCCAAAGGTGCCACACTTACAGCGGCCGGGTGGTGCGCATCAATGTGGAATGTATTGCCAGGCAAGTAAAGAGCAGCCCGTGCTGTGTTGTTGCCAAATGCTGCAGGATGCCGCAAAGGTGCATTCACCAATCGCGCTGTGTTCTTAAACTGCTCGATATCGTCGTCATTCTCGCGCTTTTTCTGTCGAAGTAGAGCAATTTGGTGCTCACGACGCTTGCTTAACGAGTACTCAAATGTCACGCGCAACAGCAGCTTCCCAACAACACCGCTCGTCGCTGCTGACGCCGTAGCCGTCAAATCAAACCACTTTTCATGTGGCATTTGGTCCGCGTAGTCGGCGCTCCGCAGCTCCAACTCTCCAAGAACCACATCAGCAATGACCTCAGCCTTGCAATTTAACAAGACCTTCACGCCAAACCTTTTGGTCTTGGCACCTTCAAACACTAACGATTCCTCCCAGCTGGCAGTGTTATTCACTACAGCTGTTACAAGCCTCGTACGCACGTGCTTATTTGTAGTCTTTTCAAAAGCTGACAGCGGGGTCGTCAAAGTAGACACGTACAATTCTGGCTGTGCATTGCCACAGATGGCCTGCACCGCCGCATTCTTGTCCAGAGCTAAGTCTTTGACCGCCAGCACTTCTACTGTTATGCAGCCTGCGGCCTTGCCAGTCTTAGCATCGACATCCACACCGTGCTTATTCTGCCGTAAAGATGCGGTTAGCGCAGCCTCCTCCTCAGCGTGCTGTAGCTCATGCTCCAATTGCACGGATCGGATTTCTAACGGAGACAAAGCCACTTTCTCCCACATGAGCGAATTTCCTAGATCCGTCGACGACGTCGGCGAGTCACTAAGCGATTGCACATCGCTCATAGCGTTTTCCATCACTGAAGCGTTGATGGATAGAATTGATCACTTTTCTGACCCGGTCCACCGTCTGACAGAACCGGTTACATCTGAGTCAGTAAAACACCCGGTAGTATTTTATAATCGGATGCATGACCCCGAGGTGGTGACTACGCCACTGGCTAGCACTACGGCTCCAACGGAAGCGAATGAGCGTTTGCGAGTTATACATGTGGACCGCAAACGACTTTTAGAGCGCGCAAATGCAGCACAACGTCGTCGCCGACGCGAGGTAGACGAGGAATGTCGACAAAGCAACCGACGGTCTTCGTGGTTGTTTCGACGCACCAAGCGACCGCGTGTAGATGCAATTGAGCCGCCGTCACTTTTTACGAACAACGTTGTTTTGAGTGCAAAGTACAATGCTTGGAATTTTGTACCACGGGTATTACTGGCGCAGGTGCAGCGACCTTCAAATGTGTATTTCCTGTTCATTGCATTCCTTCAGACCATCAAAGAAGTTAGTAACACACGCGGCATTCCGACAATATTGCTACCACTCGCGGTTGTACTAGTGTGCAGTGCAATCAAAGAAGCTCTGGAGGACCGAGAGCGCCATCGAGCTGATCGCGTGGCCAATAGTCGGCCAGTGATGACGCTGACTCCTCTGGGCAGTTGGGAGGAGCGACAATGGGGAGATTTACGGGTAGGAGATGTTGTCAAGGTAATGCAGGATCAGACGATACCAGCAGACTTGTTTCTTTTGTCGGTTAACGCAGTGGGACACGGTGATGATGAAGGAAATCAACAACACAATCCAGCTGCGAATCCTGAAAGATGTTATGGATCGAACGGCGCAAGAGAGAGGACGGATTCTTCAACCACCATATCGGAGCGTGTACAAGGTGCTCAATCATTTTCAAAGCAGCAATTAGGAGAGTCTAACATTGCGTACATTGAGACCAAGTCTTTGGATGGCGAAACTAATTTAAAAATTCGCACAGCCATTCCGTTGGTAGCAGGTTTATGCGGCCGATCTAACCCCAATAGTCATACAATTAATGGTGGCGGTCACAATGATCTTTGCGGCACTATGGTATGTGAGCAACCCAACAATCGAATTGCGACTTTCGAAGG
Organism: Plasmopara muralis; assembly: GCA_003676415.1. Taxonomy (NCBI): domain Eukaryota; phylum Oomycota; class Peronosporomycetes; order Peronosporales; family Peronosporaceae; genus Plasmopara; species Plasmopara muralis. The sequence goes on along the minus strand of RCHQ01000155.1, from coordinate 15,211 downwards.
CACTTTTTCAGCAGTTTTTAGCCCCGCTCAAGCGCAGACGGTGGACTTTGTTACAGCAAAGACTTCAAAATTAGCATCGACGCTCTCTGCCGCTAGCCTCTTGCAGTTTGAGACAAATGGCGATGGCCTTACGCGTGTACGTATGCCACTCACGGCGAAGCAAATGTTGTTGCGAAGTTGTGTGCTCCGTAATACACGATCGGTAACTGGTATGGTGGTATTCACGGGTCACGAAACAAAAGTCTATTGTAGCAATACAGAGCGTGTTGTTAAGATCTCGTCAGTGGAGCGACGGCTTAATCGACTTATTATCGGCATCGTTATCCTTCAGCAGCTCATTTGTTTTCTTGCTGCACTGCTCGGTGCTTGCTGGATGCATGACATGGGTGTTTCGTTTTGGTATCTCGACAGTGCTGCCAACCAGCGTCACCACAACTTAACTGGCGCTTCTACTTTCCACCCACTTGCTGAGCTAGCTAAGCTGCATCTACGCTATTTCATTATCATGCAAAACTTTGTTCCGATCTCTTTAAATGTGTCGCTAGAGTTTGTCAAATACTGGCAAGCCTACTTTATCGAACAAGACTTGGAAATTTACGACAAGCAGTCGGACACGCCGGCCGTGGTCCGATCCTCTGCTTTAAATGAAGATCTCGGTCGCGTGCATCATATTTTTACGGATAAAACGGGCACTCTGACGATGAATCTCATGCTTTTTCGGTACTTCATGGTGGGAGGAAAGCACTACGGCGGCGTCATACAGGAAAGAGATATAGAGGCTGAGAGTTTCAGCGAAATTGCGCAAGCTGTTGACACAGCGGAAGGTCCTCGATTTGTAGACTTTGACCCGACAGAGCTGTTTGCCGATATTCTTGCTGGCGGAGAACACGCGGAAACGCTTCGTCGCTTCTTACGACACTTAGCACTTTGTCATACACTGATTCCTACCAAATCATTTGCTGAAATGTGCAGTACGTCAATACCGGAGTATTCTGCTTCATCACCTGACGAGCAAGCGCTTGTATCTGCAGCGGCATTTTGCAATGTGCGCTTTGTACACAGAACGGCCACTACCATTACGCTTTTAGAGCCAGGCCGATCAGTGCCTAGTACATACAAGTTGCTAAACGTGATCGAGTTTGACAGCGACCGAAAGCGCATGAGTGTGATTGTGGAGACCCCGGACGGGTCGATTGAATTGCTGTGTAAAGGCGCGGACGATGTCATTTTTGAGCGGCTTGCTCCCGACCAAGCGACGAAGCCCGATGGCCTTTCTTGCGAAAGAGCGTCGGATCAGCTCACGTTGTATGCAAAAGCTGGTATGCGCACCCTTTGCCTCGCTTATAAAACTATTGATCGACAAGAGTATGAGGACTGGAATGCTCGGTATGTGCAGGCGCATGCTTCGATGGAAGAGTTGGTCAAGCGGCGTCAAGGTTGTACAAATGCGATTGATCCGTTAATGAACGAAATTGAAGCCGATCTTGTGCTACTTGGAGTTACAGCAGTTCAAGACAAATTGCAGGCTGGTGTGCCTGCGACGCTGCGTCTACTACAAGAGACCAAAATCAAATTGTGGACTCTTACAGGGGATAAAATTGAGACTGCCGTCAATATTGGATACGCAAGTGCGTTGCTGTCTCACGATATGGATGTACAGCAAATCAAAGGCTCTGATTACACATGCATTTCAGCAGCTTTAAAAAAAATATTTAAGCGCGAAATGACTTATTTTTATCAATTGCCATTTCGGGCCTCACTGCCTTCCACCAAATCCAAAGCTAGCGAAAATAAAGTGCGGCTCGCGCGTGAGGATAAGCACCAAATGTTTGCTCAAAACACGGGTTTATTGGAGAGCGCGAAGGCAACAATCATTGGACTCTTGTTTGGGACAGTGCCAAAACAAAAGCAAAAGCGAAGACGTCGTCGACCTCGCGATGAATCCAGAGTTTCATCGCCATTTCGTCAAACACTAATGTACTCTTCAGTTGCGACTGATGCCGACTACTCGGATAATCTTTCATCTAACGAAGAACCTTCTTACAGTGTCGGCCATGAGGCAAATGTTGGAACACTTTGCACGCCAGCTTATGGATCTCTCAGTGAATTTGACGAAAGTCGTCCTCAAAATGAAGTGCTACCGCAAAGGTTAGCACTTGTTATCGATGGACAGGCTCTCGAGTATGCCCTTCAGCCTCGATTGCGAAATCTCTTCTATCAAATCACGCGACAGTGTGCATCCGCGGTCATTTGTTGCCGTGTCTCGCCCAAGCAGAAAGCTGATATTGTTGCATTTGTTCGCGAATTTGAGCCAGACAGTGTCACTTTGGCAATCGGAGATGGAGCGAATGACGTAGCAATGATCCAGGCGGCCCACATTGGTGTGGGCATATCTGGTCAGGAAGGAGCACAGGCTGTGAATGCATCCGACTATGCGCTGGCTCAATTTCGCTTTTTGCAAAAATTGTTGTTTGTACACGGCCGCTGGGCTTATCGCCGCGTGGCAAAACTCATGAGCTACATGCTTTACAAGAACGTGACATACGTACTCACAACTTTTTGGTTTGGATATTTTTGTGGATTTTCGGGCCAACCTCTTTTTCTCGACGTAGCTGCACAAAGTTTTAACGTGTTGTATACTAGTGTGCCGCTGGTACTCTTTGCCGTCCTTGATCAAGACGTATCATCCACAAGCGCGACAAAATTCCCGTACTTGTATGCACTTGGTCAAAAGAACGTCTTACTTGGTCCTCGCGTGTTTTGGCCGTGGATTCTAAACGGTATATGGCATTCGATCGTCATTTTGTTCGTTTCCGTTTGGGCATTTGCAGGTTTCGGTCTCAATATCCATACTTTACCCGTTATCGCCGCCGAGACTGGAAAAAGTGGCGGGCTTGTCACATTAGGATTTGTGGTCTTCACGAATTTGGTCATTGTCGTGAATTTCAAATTATGTCTCGAAGCCTTCATGTTTACTTGGCCATTCTTACTCACAGTGGCTCTTTCAATTCTCTTGTGGTTCGCTGTAGGAACTCTTATATCTTTACCAAACACGGGCTTCCCGCAAGCTACGGGTGAGATGGAGTATCTGCAGGAGCTGTCGACGTTTTGGCTCGTGTGTCTCCTTGTGCTATCGCTGAGTCTATTGCGGGACATTTTGTGGAAAATTGTGCGCCGGTTTTCACTACCTTCGATGTATCACATTCTTCAAGAGCGTGAGTTTTTGGGGCTGCCTAACTCGCCGCGTCGTATGCAGCGAGAGCATCAGCGATTTACATTGAACCTAGCGTGTCCAGATGGGCCAAATACTCTTGTTGATTATGGAAATTTATGTAAGATTGCTTCACGACTGGAAAGCCCCGAAGAACTTCTCATGCGTGCTTCTCCCCTTGGCGAGCGATTGATCGCGTCTTCTATCTCTAGGGGTGGCGATACTATCGACCCAGAACAGGTAACAGACTTTCAGGGCCGTGAGAAGAAGCGAAACATTCGCATTCGTGGGTCCTTTCAGTTCCCCAGCGTCTTAAACAGTTTTGACGCTAGCGCGATGCCGTCTTTTCAAGAACTTCCTACCTCTAATTATGTCACTGGCTCTGCAAATGCAATCGGTGGTTCGAGGTTGTCCTCTCTTGTCGGAGTTGCGGGCTCTTACCGTGGCTATGCTTTTTCAGAGGACGAAAACGTTGACAGCGATGTCGAGACTGCGTCTTTGAGGACTGGTCATGGCGAGGAAGGCCAGGCAAAGGCTTTGTTTGGAGCGCATGTCTCCATTAAAAAGGTTCTTAAATCCGTTCGTGGAAGAAAGAATGCATAGAATATTTTAATTGTGAAAATAATGGTTGTCGTCGGAAAGCTCACTCACCACGGCCATCGGACGGTGTCCGTCAAGAACGGCATGTAAATAGTTTTGTTCACCATAATAAGGGCGAGGTGTGATCTCAGACTTGCTATGTTTGTCAATTACACAGCGATAAGGCCGTGCAATGCGCACAGATTGGAAGTGGTTAATGACTACTTGTTTGTATGGACGAGCATACAGCACCCGCTCACAGGGTGACGGTTGAGTCGGAGAAGCCTGCGCAAACGCGGGCCTAAAGTTCACCGATCGCTGTGGCTTCGTTAACTCACTCAGCAAGAGAATTGAGCGAAACATGCACTCCTTAAGCAGAGTATGTAGCATATGGTAAGAAGAGAGTAATACATATTGCTTGTGTTCTCCTTACCTGATCCCAGCGGCTGGAACCGTCATCATATTCAATTTTTACCGCCGCGGGCGAGGCGTTTGCTGCACTAACAATGCCGCTGTACCATTTTCCTTCATTAGCCCAATACACAATCACCCTGCAATCGACCAAGGCTAGCGCGTCTTGGGTACTAAGTGGTATTAATTGCTGCAATTGAGTGTATTGAGTGGCCTTGGAGGCCGATATTGGAGTCGGGCGTATATTCTTAGTGCTCTGCATTTTAGAGTTATCAGCACTAATGAGTCCGAACATAATCTGAGACTGTTAGATCACCTCCCATTGCTGCTCGCCATCTTCGTAATGTACGTAGTAGCGCGGTTCACTAGCCGCGTTGACGCTTTGAATAACCCCGTCAAACCATTCATTCTCTTCTTCCCAGAAAACCTGTACAGATGTTCTAATATGCAAAAGTTGAGGCTCTAAACTCAAAGGAGCTGCTGCAACGGGTGCATCCAGTACGGAAGCATCGACGTCTGTACTAAACGAGTTCGAGTAATCGTCAAAGTCATCGTCGTCGTATTCTTGTTCCTTGCAGGAGGAAGAAGCAACGACGGATTCAATGGAACGCGATTCCTCGAAGTCGGTGCAGTGATCACTGTCCATGTCAACAAATCGATAAAAAATATTGATATTGTGCCCTATGTTATGGTTTCTTCTTCTCTGTACGTCGGCAGCTATGCTGAAACGGTCCGTTAGACTATGCTTACATCCAGAAGGGGTGCCGTTTACAAAGAGTCGACAACCATAATTTAAAAGGCAGCGACTGAGGCTGCCGAGTGGCCTAAAACAAAAGTAAGGTTGCCTTTGCACCAATGGGTGCAATGATGCCGTCTGCACCAACCTCTGCGACTAAGCCGAAGAGCTGCTCGAGCTTTAAAGGCAGAGGAGGGATTTTTTTCTCTGTCAACAAAAGAAAAACTTGACTACCACTTCAGACACTAACATCCGTAAAAATAAAGAACGTCAAAAGTACAAGATTAACATTTAGCTATCCCTTTGCCCGCTAAGGCGGCGGATAGCCTAGAAATAACAATAGCGGTGTCAAAACGGCAATAGCAGATGTATTCCCTTTCGAAGTTAGACCTGTCATTAGACGGCCATGATAACGGCAAAGTACTTCGCAGCTAATGATAGATGCGACGTCACGTCCCGGAAAATCCTCGTTGAGCACATAACAGTAGTGGGAACGAAACAAAGAGCGAAGTCTTGATCAATTATCTTATTTCTACGGTGACCCCCGATGCGCGTCCTACTCGGCGCCCATTCGTAAAACTTGCCGACCTCGTTATCCAAAGAGTGAATTTTATGACAATAACGGTGCTTTGTGCGCCAAGATAACACTGAAGATTACTATTCACGAGAAATAGATGAGTATTGCTCCAGCACAATCTCCTGGTGTATTCTTTGTAATGCACCTGATTTCACAGAAGAATGTTACTCGGCATCACGAGAAGCCCAAAAATAAGGGTTGTCGCAGCCAGTCTGAGAATACTAATAAGTACTCTTCATAACTGTAACCACCACAGAATATTAGAAGACTTTGTTTTAAGACGGAGCGTATGTTAACCCAAAATTCAACCTCCTTGGACATAAGGCTTAAATTTGTGAGCTAAAATGCGGCTCGCCACCTAGTGGGTAGAGGCCAACTCACCTTAAAAATATATCGGCTTTGGCAAATTCCAAAGCTAGGCGCTAAGAATTCAAATTTTAAGCACGGATATAGAGTCAAAGACAACACTTCCTAATGAGCTGAATAAAACTGTGACTTACTTTGCTGCTTCTGCCTTATATGAAAATGGGTTTCAACTGATCTTATCGGGGTTGATCAAATGGAATAAAAAGGCCCTTTTGCTTGAAGCATTTGCCTCCTTCATGGGAAGCAGCTGCTTCTGTACGGCCGAATGCTTGCACTCAAGGCTGCTCTCATGTCGACCCTAAATATCGCGCCGCCGATTCTTCACAGATGCTTGAAAAAGAATCCCACCTTTGATCACTGACGACTCTCCCACCCGATCGAGAACAGCACGTCTCGACAAAAGATGTTTGAGGTGCGTCGAGAAATCTTTTTTTTCGCAATGAGCTTTGAACTCGACCGGTATTTTCTAAGTGCACAGTCTTTTAAGTACTGGGCCTTCAGCCTTATGGTCAATATGATGGGAAGTATGAAAACTATCAGTCGTCTTACGGTTAATTCTACATGAGACAACCCGCATAAAATAATAGGCTCGTCGACATCGTTTTTTGCCGGATCGATGGTGTGCGTCATTCCGTGCTTCCTAGGACCATTAGAGGGCCGCAGAAACGAGGCTATATTATGTTTGTAAATACCATATAAACCTCTCAAGTAGTGAACAACAAAACCTCATCACACATGAAAACATGTTTGAGATTCCTTCTCCACCATCGTCGTAATTCTTCTTTTAATTATCTCAATTAAATGCAGTCTTATCCCTTGCTTGGCTTATATAGACTTTTTGCAAAGTCTGGTTTTGATTAGAAGGCTTAAATCACAACATAGAATGGGGGAGAAAAATCGTCCCCATATCGCAGAGAACCCTGCTCTCAACAAACCTGCCGGTACTTCGAGTGTTGTGATTAACCTTCATATAAGATAGGTTTAAGTCTCGTCGATGCGCGAACCCCCATTCCTTAGTCCAAACTCAACTATAAATAGCTTGTCGGACCGCAATTGTGGTGTCTAGCGGACATGGTGAGCAGTGTGCTCTTCAGCACACCATCAAAGCTTTGTTCTAGCAACATTAATGGATATCTTCCAATGACAGCAGCGTATGAACTGAATACCGAAAATTCTATTCAGCACTACTGTGGTCAAAGTTAATGGTATTCACTTCCAAATTTTTTCGTAGCTAGGCTGTTTGTTCCCCAAAGAAACTAGCTAAAGCAGGTGCTAGTTGTATCATCTTGCTTAAGCAACACACTAACACTACAATGTCCAACTTCCGCCAACTTTCAAAGAGGCAAAGCCGAAGTCGATTTTTCAATTATCTAATAGTCTGCCAGTGCCAGAAAGTTTTGTCAGATGCCCGCTGTAAGAGCTGCAAATTAATCCGCTAGCAATCTTAACGGCAATATGTACTGGAGCCAATTAGTTTTTATCCATAGCGATACATCGTGTGCCTCTAGAATTTAATTGTACCTTAGATCTTTAATACTGAAGAGAATATTTCTATTGCATTATCTCGTTGACGAAGTGGGCCATCAGCCAACTCTGCGATTGCTGTCGGGAGTGTAAAAGTAGATATCTGAACACCACAACATTATACAAAGCTATTTCAACACCTTTGAGATCCTTTATTTTCTGAGGTCAGACGAAACGTACACTGCTTTAAAGGTAGATCCGAGTTGATCAGCAAATGTTTCGATATTAATGTTTTCATCTTTAGGTACACCACCTCTTAGATATCTTTTAAATTTTTAGTAGCGTCGTGCTTTTTTGAAAATCAGTAACTCTGTAACCTCTGGCAGTGCCTCCAATCGGAGCACGCCTGCCGTGACGCAATACAAATTAATGTCAAATGATCTGTGGATAACGTCAGCTACAGCATCGTACATGACATCCAGTATCGTTTTGGTATTGCAGCGCAGCCTTCTTCTTTTGGACTAAAATTACCCGCTTAAGCAGCCCATACTTCTAGCGGCTCTAAGCTACCTGCCATTAAAGAATTTAAAGTCGTCGTTACATCTACATTCTGGAGTATATATATACTTTTTGATTTTTTTCGGGCGTGGGATCGCCCAGTATTACTTTAAGAAAGCTCCGACTCACAACGGGGGTAGAGTATAGCTCATAAAAGCTATGTTGTGCCGAGTTTGGTAAAACTAGAAGTCTTTAACTCCGCAAGAGCTCAAAACTGTTAAGGGGCATATTTTTGGTTCTGAGAGCAAACTTTGTTGGACCTCAGAGCGTTAAGACAAGACGTAATCTATTTTGTTGCCCTCATTCGAAGCAAACGCATTTCATGCTTCCTTGTAGCAGCTTAAGCTTTGAGTACTGCCTTCTTCGGCAATGCTTGGTTCCATTGGAACTGGACTTTAGTCAGCGGTCTCACAGACATTGACCTGTACGCAAAAGAGCCATACATAGCACCCCAGAGGAGCAATTTGGTGTGTTTGCTATAATCTTTCTTAGAGCGGCTTTTATCATTTTTTCACTGTTGCTGCCTGCAGTATGTAAAAGGGCTTCGTGCCAGTATGACTCATCGAATAATGTAATCACCTTGAGCTGTGCTTTGATAGAGGTGACCACCGACATTCCATTTAATTCATGATGCTTTTTATGATAGTCGCGCTTTCTCCACTAGCAGCAAAGAATAGCGCTAGTAGAGTTTGAACTTTGTCAAAATGAGCGATATTTTTAGCTTTCCCTTCATCTTTATCAAAATTAAAAAATACTCAGGCAATGAATGGCGGAAATTTTAAATCTTGCTGTTATTTATCCCCCAGTAGATTATACCATCGAGAGCACTGGAGCTCATAGAAGCAGGTCAAAAGTCGAGAGGCATTCGAGCTGCTTAGCAGCAGTGGATGCCACAAGGAGATAGCGTGCATGTTATCGATGAATCCTGTTTTCTATGTGCTTTGTATGTACTCATTGTCCCGACTTGCTTGGCTGCTCTAATTGCGTCAACTCGTAGAGTTCATATTCTTTTACTTTGTTTGCCGATAAACTTCTCATGGTATAGTGGCTCTCGCAACGCTTATAAGGTGGTAAAGTCCGTCGTTGATATTTGATTGCTTCTTTGGTAAGGTAGTACTGGTTGTATCGGCAAGGTCTGCCTTGGCGAGATGTGAGACAGGGGAATCGCATTATGCAGAGATCGTCGGACGACGCACTTAGTACGAAATCCATTACGCTTGCTTGTGTGTCTGAAATATTTTGGCCATAGGTAAGTCTCGACTTATTTTAAGGCTTGACGACTTTCAAAAGTGGGTGGTGCTGAATTAAAGACTTTGCATAGCAAAGATTAAAATCTTGGTCAAACGCGAGGCTTTGGGTACGTAGCGTACGTCTATGTCGGCTAAAGCGTCATTCCGCATATGCCAATGACTTTTTATGTAGTTATAAACAATCCTTTCCTTGTAAACGCTTGTACTGTGCTCGCTTGTTTTTCTCTGCTAACTCTATTTAAATTCTGTGAAATGATTGATCATCTTGAAGTCTATCCAAAACAAAGTTCGTATGGATAAACACGTGCAATTTAAATTGTATAATTTTACAATAATTTGTATGACCACCATTTATTGTTCGCTGATTCGATTTAAAAGTCACGGATGAATGGAAAATGTAATTTAGAAGTGGTAAATCTGGCATCATGCTTAATCTAACACGGGAATCATAGCCACTTAGTCAATCGTATATCCTGTAGCAGAAACTTGTCTCTGTAACCGTGCTCTTGCAGCCATCATGATTTGCCAATTTGATTTTCTTACAAGATCGAAACGAGTACATCGCATTTAGTTTTTTGTCCAGGAATTTTACTTAGTCGTAATGCCTAATATTCTACCATTTACCCTTCTACAACTCATTTTCGTTAGGGTTTAGAATTCAACTGGATCACCGTTCTTGGAGCAACGGATATTGTCAGCCTTGAGTAAGTTCAACTGATTGTGGTAGCTTCGCTATTTACTATTGCTTTACAACTTTCGCTCTCTGTTGCACTTTATATAATCAATCGACAAATGCCAGCCACCAAGCTGTTCTATCCTTACGATCGTTTATATAATAACCTCTGAAGTGGAGTAGAAGGAGATCGTGAGCAGAGCGCCTCGTTTTGAATTGATGTGGCTTTTCGTCATCATTTGGCGACGACAAATTTTCAGACGAGATTTTTTGCCTCCGCCAGCCCAACTATCACACGACACATGTGTTCCCATCTCGGGTCTCCTCAACAAAGGTGCGCGTTCTGAAGGATGTGGATGCTCTGCACTCAGGCCTGGACTCAAATGATAGTTTCCGGATATTCTAAAAGAAAGTTTGACTCTCCAGAAAGCCTACCCGAAGTCTCAGCGGACCGTTGTTGACATAGATGGTCGGATGGCTATCCCGCTTAGACCGCGAATTCGATACCGACGTTCTGTCAACATGGCCTTGTGATGGTGACGAGGTGGCAGCTATCGTGTCGTTTGGGAAGTCCAAGATAGCGCGCAGGGATTGAAACCGAGTCGTATCCGTTTTTGCTAGGATATGATATGCACGAAATTTTGCGATCAATTAGCACAATTTGAAATCTCAAATACTAGCAAATCGGAGAAAAAATCCTGGCAGTTTACCGGCACCTTCGAGTAGTGGACAATTTCTGTCTTACCTTGAAAGCAAAACACTCATCATCTTTTCTTTATAACAAGGGCTATGCTTTGTTACCGATCTACACGAGCCAATAGAGTGGTTGAGAGACCTTTAAACTTCTCATTTTTTCATTTTAAATGAAAATAGATATTTTGCACTGCGAGTTGGCTCGCTTGCAAATAAAATTTCAGGTTTTTGCGCGTTTGAGGCAGCCCTACGCAACGTATAAGACTGCTGTCATCTCCTTTTCATTCTTTAATACTGCTTTAAATCGGGATTGGAGCAGCCACTCAAGAAGTGACTTCTAGTCCCCATCAAACTTGGTTAATTCAAAATTACGTACCATGATCACCGTGCTTGGCGGTATGCGGATCGGATTGATACATATTGACCTTGACATCGTTTCAACTTCGATACAAAATTTGCGTTTGCAGGAAATGGTGTGACTTCGCTCATAACCTACAGCTAGATCGCTTGTGTCAAGAAAGTCGTAAAGCTACGGCATGGCTACAAATAAAGAAGGCAGGATCGAGGTGCCCTCCACTTCGAACACTCTGCACGTCTATCCCAGCTGCACAGCTGCTAAATTTTATAAGTCTGACCTAATCAGCGGCTGCGTGGAGGGCAACATTCGATGCTTATCACTGATATTGCTTCGCTATTCCTCTACCTGGAGACGATGAGCCTGCCGAGGCACAAAGTGCTCCAGATTGACGATACAGTTCACGGAATATTTTGATCGCCCCACGCGATCTAGTCGGCAACCAAGTCCAGACAGAACTTAGGTCGCTAGATCTGACTGCGGATTTGTTTTAGACGTTTGATTGTCCTTGCATCTGATCGATGTATTACTTTTGCCAGAAATATCTGAAGGGGCTATTGGATCAATTGTGGGTGCCCTCTCTCTATCCCGACATATCGATGATACAGCAATAGTGAGTCAGCTAGCGCTCCATTTTGTTGAGGATTTCACTCTCACTGGCGGCATTTCCAGTGGATTGCTTTCGTTCATCAAGGATCGAATTTTGCTGAGGCCAGTGATCACGGTCCTATATAGTGCCCAGATAGCTCTAGTTCAGCCAGCGACGATCACACAAAAGCCATTTTAAACACAGTCAAGGATGATGATTTTCATTAAAAATAAGTTTGCCTTGTCGCCTTGCCCTAAACCCTGAGCGACTTTCCTTGCCGACGTAAAGATACAGCCTAGCGATTAGCGTATTCGGGTGAAGAAGGTTTGGTTGTGAATTCTATTGCATTGATTGTAAATGTAGTGCAGACGATTGAATTTGAGTGCTTCTTATTCGTTGGCGAGTCATCGTGACTTGTCATGGAGAAATTGCTATAACAAGCTAATGTATGGTCAAATTCAAACCCCACTTCCATTTCACACCGTCTCTTGTTACTTCGAGACTGATTTCTCTTATCAGACGTTCAGACCTAGAGCAAGACGACCCAATCACAGAGACTCATGCTCAAAAGATTGTACATTTCTAATAGCAAGAGGTATTTGAACTCGATATCCTTCTTTGAGTTCTAAGGGGGCTACATATCTATTTAAAGTTATGCGATCACATGATGAACATGAGAAAGAAAATATTGTCGACAGTAAAGTTCTCGATTCCCTAACTTAGCGTCAAATTAGCACGCATTTCAATGTTTTGTGCAACAACATAAAAAAGAATCATAGGAAGAATCATGCTAAAGTCCTCAATCCAATTCTCATTGAGCATTAAAATCTAGACATTTTTAGACCTGGGACCAGGTTGAGCGAGAACTTTTATACCTTGATCCTTCGCGCAATTACGTCCGCGATTACCCCAATCTACATCCGCATTACGGTCTCGATTTTGTCTTTTACACGGTGAATCGCGTTAGATCTCTGCTAAGCTTGTTTATGTCCAGCAACCCCGTTGTATTCTTGCCGAATGATTAGGCATCTATCAAATTCCATTGTTTTCTTTACTTTATTGTTTGGCAATCCTGTTATACATCTTAGTTTCCTCGATTCATTTTACCCAATATTCGTCTCGATCGGTGAATCTGTTTCCATCCAAGAAATGCAAAGTATACATTGCCTCCTCCTCAAAACTATGACTACCCTGGGTGCGCCTGAGGTGGCCAGCTTGCCACAAATGATCCATATCTTTACCTCACATATGACTACATGGCCTCACATCAGCGCAGTATTGCCTAATCTTTATTAAGCAAAGCTGTACAGCCTTAAATTCAGCCCATTCGCCCATGTTGGCCCACCATGCCTACCTTTGCGATAAAATCGTCGCTTTCGTTGGTTGTGGTCGAGTCCAGTACGGCTTCCCGAACTCACATCGGCAATTTTTATTATTACAATCGCTTTTTGTTTTTTTGCCGCTTCTCGCCAAAAGCTTCACTATAATTAATCATATTACCCTTATTAGAAGTGGGTGATCTACGTAGTTTTTTACTCGTTAAAGTCTACACACGTTTTCGACCGCACGAAACCCATATGGCTTCGCTATCAGCAGTGAAAACGTGCTGTTCCACTACCTTTTTTGTCCGCCAAATTTTATGCGGCTAGTGTGCTAATTCTTAAGTATAGTCTCATTTCATGGGATCTTAATCCAGGACCTGCCTTTATGTCGCGAGGCTTTAAGTTATTGTTTGATGAATTGCTTGGCGTTCGATCGAATCAAGAACATTCAAGGAATGGCATTGAGTATGACATTGCGACCTGCGCAAATATCATGCAAAGTCTCGTTCCGAGTCTAATCTTGTGCCGTATCAATGGATACCGTTACGATATATATACGTCTCATGTTTGTTAGTCTTCATTCGTAGCGTAGATCTTCAGCGCTCAAGTCAAGAATTTCAAGCTATTTTTCTGGTTTGTGGCTGATACGTAGATAGTGGCGCACTGTCTCCGCCTATAAACATTAAAAATAACGCTCAAACAAGACTCAAATATAAATTCGGAAAGTCAACTATGCCGGAGTCAACAGGATATATCATCATCAAGTCTATAGGCAATTTTCTGGGCATTTTTATCGTCCACTCGCCTTGGCCATTGGACAGATCGACCACATATCAACAGCTTTGTTTCTTACTGTGAAACAGTGCAGAGACAGGAATGGTTCATCGCGCTAAAGAATGAGTCTCATTTGGCAATCTTTGTAAGAAGTTGGACTTTTTTCACAACCCACGCACTTTCATTGATAATATTATACGTTCTGAACAGATCATATCGTCCTCCAGCCCCTCGATGTCCTCTCTTGAACCTCGTATGATAGTGATGCAAAATGTCTGGTTGCAATTACGTTTCGCAAGATCAGAACACGCTTGCCTTATGCTTGAGAAAGCTGTTTGTCATTGTGGATTTGTAAATTGTTGAGATTTTTCTATACGATCGAGCTTTATCAGCAGTGAACCTGTCTTTACTAAGGTACAATTTTTGCTTCGCCATACACTGCTTTTTACACTGGCTCAGGGTATTGGGTATGGTACAATCCTTTTTTACGCTGGTCTGTGATGCTCTCGAAAGATCCGGTCGACGGGGCCACGATTCGATTGCCGAAGCTATATGTACAATCCGATCGTTATTCTCCAATATTAATAAGTTCAATAGCCGATTTAGGTTATTCAAACTTGCAACATGTTCCTCCAAGGATATCACCGTTGCTGCCATGTTGACCACACTTACATGTTGGGGCTTTGGCTCGACTCCGCTAAGCATATATAAGCTCATACATCGGCCAAATTCTCCGCTGGTATTGCGCAAAGTGTCGGAGCTAAATTTCTTGCGCTTAGTTTCACCACCCATTAACTTGCTTGCTATTTTGGGGTTATCTCAGACAATGATTGCTAAAGGGCCTTACACAGATCAAAGAATTAGTCTTGTTCATCGGAATCAGTGGGAAGTACATAAGGTCAGCTTTTGCCGAGTTCAAATTCGAGGTTTGCACTGAACGCCTCATTCACTCTTTGGTTGGACAGCGAATTGTTGTTGGAAGCCTTGCGGCCTTGGAGGAGTTGCAAGATAACACCAAAGCTCTCCCGCCGATTAATGTTTGCTGAGATCATCGCTTATATATTGTCCTCGCATTAGACTTTCATCACGCGCGTCAGTAAAAGAAAGAGGTCTTCATGCCACGTCTTCCTTGAATAATGATGAGCAATCCAAGCTAGAAGTCGGTTCTCTTATAGATCGGGTCCCAGCATTGTGAATCAAACGTTCAAGATTAAGGAAAAGTCAAGATTCTCTGCCGCACTATACCGTGTCAGCATAAGTTTTAGACATTCCATGTATATTCATTTTGCTTATTTTATCGAGAATTGGAGTGTTAAACACATAAACTCCATTAAACTCTATCATAGTTTAGGCTATCAAAAATTACCAGTGGTTTGAGACGGTAGGTCAAGTAGCATCCCAAGATTTTGCAAAAAAGCTTTCAGCTCGAACGTCGACACTCGGTGCCCTAGAGACTTAAGCTACCGGAACCCACGCGCTAGGACTAAGCTGTCACTATCGCGGGATGCTGGTAGCAATCCGACCCATATTGGGACCGGGTTCCGTACCCCTCATTACACTATGGGGCTTTTTCGGTCAGTGGGGCGTCCCCCACCCAACCCTTAACCCAAACGGGCGCGAGTTGGTAGGGCAGTCACACACTCGGGTGTGATG